>CAUYLG010043914.1:0-49246 GCA_963573385.1 Cacajao melanocephalus
CTTTAACCCATTTGGGGTAGGTTTGTTTGTGATGTTTTTTCACCAATGAAATACAGCCTGTGGGTTGGGAAACAAAGACAGACTCAATATCAAAAAAAAAAAAAAAAAAAAAAAAAAAGAAAGAAAGAAAATGGGACAAAATGAAGGAAGATGGTTAAACTTCTTAGATCCTATAAGACCGAACCATAGAACCATTCAGCTGTGAACACACACTGTTCTTCAAGATAAGGGAAGAAGAACCCTGAAGGTGATTCAAAGACCGTCTGGACCACCACTCCCACCAGAGGCCCAGAGTACCTGGCCCAGGGCGCTGGACTACCTCCACCTCCATTGCAAAGGGTGGGACCAATGCCCAGTGGAGGCTCCCAGTAGAGCCCTGAGGCTACAACCCCTGCCCTGACAGAGAAAAGCTGCATGAGAAAAGCCACAGCATGGGCAGTGCTGCCAAGCTGTGAGGGTGACATTGCCCCGCAGTGGGTCTGGCATGGGGGGCTGACACAGTAAATCTGGAGGCAAAGCTTCAAGCTGAAGACGATTACCTGAATCTCAAGATCTCACAGAACTTCCCTTGCTAGGTTTTGGACTTGCTTGGGACCTGTCACCCTGTCCTTCCCTGTTTCTCCCTTTTGGAATGTCTGTCTTCCATGAGTCCCACCATTGTATTTTTTTTTTCTTCTTTTTTTTTTCTTTCTTTCCCGGATTTTACAACCACCACCGTTGTATTTTATTTTATTTTTCACCATTGTATTTTAAAAGCAAATATTTTGTTTGTTTTCTTTTACAGGTTAGCAGCCGGAGAGGAATTTTTCTTCAGGGTGAGTCTCACCCATACCTGATTGAGATGATCTTCAGATGAGACTTTTGGCTTTAGAGTTCATGCTGGAATGAGTTAAGATCTGGGGGAAGGTGGGATGGAATGAATGTATTTTGCATGTGAGAAGCACGTGAATTGTCGGGGCAGGCAATGGAGTTGGAATTGTTGGAAGGCAATGGAGTGAATGTTTGTGTTTTCCTGTCTTAGTCGGTTTTCTGTTGCTTATAACAGAATACCTGAAACTGGGCAATTTTAAAGGAAATGAATTTATTTCTTATAGTTACGGGGGCTGAGAAGTCCAAGGTCAAGGGGCTGCATCTGGTGGGGGCCTTTTTGCTGGTGAGGACTCTAAAGAGTCCTGAGGCAGTGCAGGGCATCACTTGGCAAGGGGCTGAGTGTGTTAGCTCAGATCCCTCCTCTTCCTCCTCCTCCTGCTCCTTCCTCTTCCTCTTCTCTCTTCTTTCTTCTTTTTTTTTTTGAGACAGTCTTGCTTTGTTGCCCAGGCTGGAGTGCAGTGGCACGATCTCAGTTCACTGCAGCCTCCACCTCCTGGGTTCAAGTGATTCTTCTGCCTCAGCCACCCAAGTAGTTGGGATTATAGGCATGTGGCACCATGCCTGTCTAATATTTGTACTTTTGGTAGAGATGGAGGTTTTGCCATGTTACCCAGGCTGGTCTTGAACTCTTGACCTCAGATGATCTACCTGCTGAGCCTCCCAAAGTGCTGGGATTACAGGCATGAGCCACCACACGCGGCCCCCCATTTTATTTTATTTATTTAATTTTGAGACAGTCTCACTCTGTTGCTCAGGCTGGAGTGCAGTGGCACGATCTCTGCTCACTGCAACCTCCTTCTCCTGGGCTCAAGAGATCTTCCCACCTCAGTTCCCCAAGTAGCTGGGACTACAGGTATGCACCACCACACCCAGATAATTTTTGTATTTTTTGTAGAGACGGAGTTTGGCCATATTGCCCAGGCTGGTCTTGAACTCCTGACCTCAAGCAATCTGCCCACCTCTACCTCTCAAAGTGCTGGGATTACAGGCGTAAGCCACTACGCCCAGCTCATATCCCAATTTTAAAGATGAGCAAAGTGCAGCACAGAGACATTGAGTAACTGGTGCAGAACTGGAATTCAAATCCAAGCTGACTAACTCCAAAGTCCCCCTCTTTACCACCAGACACTGCCAACAGAAATGCTGTTCTGACTGCAAAGAAATTGCTCACTTTTTAATTTAAAAAAAAAAAAAGATCATCAAGAGAATGAAATGACAGCCAGGTATGGTGGTGCGCACCTGTAATCCCAGCTACTTGGAGGTTGAGGCAGGAGAATTGCTTGAACCCAGGAGGTGGAGGTTTCAGTGAGCTGAGATTGCATCACTGCACTCCTACCTGGGTGACAGAGTGAGACTCCATTCCCCTTCCCCCCAAAAAAGTGAATGAAATGACAAGCCACAATATTTGCAAAAAGGTATCTGATAAATGACTCTTATCCAAAATTGCAAAGAACTCTTAAAACTCAACAGTAAGGAAATGAACAACCTGATTAAAAAATGGGCAAAAGACCAGAATAGACACCTCAGCAAAGAAGGTGAACAGATGGCAAATAAGCCTATGAAGATGCCTAACATCGGCCGGGTGCAGTGGCTCATGCCTGTAATCCTAGCACTTTGGGAGGCCGAGGTGGGTGGATCACCTGAGGTCAGGAGTTCAAGACCAGCCTGGCCATTATGGTGAAACCCCATCTTTATAAAAAATAATAATAATAATTTTAAAAAAAAGAAGATGCCTAACATTGTGACATGGTAAAAGCTCCATTAAACTGCATACCTCAACCATACCTCGGCTTTCTGTTGAAACTGCTCTCTGTGCTAATGTGACAGGCAAGCAGTCCAAACCCACGCCATCTTGGCTTCTGCACCTTGTAATAGGTAAGTAAGGTCTGTAATTCCCATCCACTACCCAGACAATGTGTAAACTAACGCTTATCTTGACTTCTGTAAACCACTTAAGTAACAATCGGAGTGACAAAAGTCCCCTGGCCCTTGGAATGTCCTGAGGCCCTCACCCTCATCTCCACCCAGGAGGTGATTTACAGAATCCACTGGCCCTCAGAATGTCTGAAGCCCCTCATCCCCATCCCCGCTCCCCACCCTCACCCCCAAGGTGGTTTTAGGGGTATAAAAGGTCTTGACACCCTCCTTTCGGAGCCACGGGTTGGAGAGACGCGAGTCCTCCGTGGCCACCGGCAATAAAGACCCTGCAATTTGGCCTACTTTTGTCTTGGTGTTGACTTTCTATGCTCAGTTCAGTACAACAACGTCATATGTCATTAGAGACTTTCGAATTAAAACAACAGTGATGCCACCACACACCTATTAAAATGGTGGAAACCCAACACACTGACAACACCAAATGCTGTCGAGGATGTGGAACACAGAAACTCATTCATGGGAATGCAAAATGGCACAGCCACTTTGGAAGACAGTTTGGCGGCTTCTTACAAAACTAAACATACTCTTACTATACCATCCAGCAATTGCATTCCTTGATATTTACCCAAATGACTTGAAAACTTATGTCCCCACTTAAATCTACACACAGGAATGTTTACAGCAGCTTTATTCATAATTTTGAAAACTTGGAAGCAACCAAAATGTCCTTTAGTAGGTGAGTGGATAAACTGGTGCATCCAGACAGTGGAATATTATGCAGTGATAAAAAAGAACTGAGCTACCAAGCCATAAAAAGACATGGAGGAGACCGGGCACAGTGGCTCATGCCTGTAATCCCAGCACTTTGGGAGGCAGAGGCGGGTGGATCACTTGAGGTCAGGAGTTTGAGACCAGCCAACATGGTGAAACCCCATCTCTACTAAAAATACAAAAATTATCTGGGCATGGTGGTGCATGCCTGTAATCCCAGCTACTCAGGAAGCTGAAGCAGGAGAATTGCTTGAACCCAGGAGGCAGAGGTTGCATTGTGCTGTAATCCCACCACTGCACTGCAGCCTGGGTGACAGAGTGAGACTCTGTCTCAAAAAACTAAATAAAATAAACGACACGGAGGAAACTTAAATGCAAATTACTAAGTGCTATGGTTTGGCTGTGTCCCCACCCAAATCTCATCTTGAGTTATAGCTCCCATAATTCCCACATGTTGTAGGAGAGACCCAGTGGGAGGTAACTGAATCATGCAGGTGGTTTCCCTCATACTGTTCTCATGGTTAGTGAATAAGTCTCACAAGAGCTGATGGTTTTATAAGAGGAAACCCCTTTTGCTTGGTCCTCATTCTCTTTTATCTGCCACCATGTAAGACATACTTTTCACCTTCCACCGTGATTGTGAGGCCTCCCCAGCCATGTGGAACTGTGAGTCCATTAAATCTCTTTTTCTTTATAAATTACCCAGTCTTGGGTATGTCTTTATCAGCAGCATGAGAACAGACTATTACACTAAGTGAAAGAAGCCAATCTGAAAAGGCTACATACTGTATGATTCCCACTATATGACATTCCGGAAAAGGCAAAACTATGGAGGCAGTAAAAAGATCGGTGGTTTACAGGAGTTGGGGGGAAGGAGGGATGAACAAGTGGAGCACAGAGGATTTTTAGGGCAGTGAAACTACTCTGTATGATACTGCAATGGTAGAAATGTGTCATTGTATCTTTGTCAAAACCCATAAAATGTATAACACAAGAGTGAATCATAATGTAAACTATGGACTTTGGGTGATGATGATGCGTCAATTGCAGGTTTATCAGTTGCAACAACTTACTGCTCTAGGGGGAGGTGGTGATAGTGACGGAGGTTGTGGGTGTGTAGGGGCAGGAGTTATCTGGGAAATTTCTTCACTTTCTGCTCAATTTTGCCATGAACCTAAAACTGCTCTAAAAAATAGAGTCTGATTTTTTTAAAAAAATATGAAATTTCAAAACGATTCCAAAGTCATTTTGTCCATATTGGCATCCTGAGATTATAAACAAGGTTATGATTTTTAACTAGGTCATGGTTATGATCTGAGGAGAGGATATACTTTGTAGCAAACTGTTTTCTTGAAAAATCTCTGAACTGTGAATTTATGAGCATTAACCAAGCTGAATGGATACAGTATAAAAACACTGTCTGCCAGCTCTTTCCAAATGTAGAATAGTTAATGGGTAAAAAGGAAGCCACTACTCTTTGTCTTCTTCATCCATTTCCTAGAGAGAAGAGCAATTCTTAAATTGTCTTTGATGGTATTTGTTTGACACCATTAATTCTTGTCAGGCAATGTTTTTCTCTTTCATTTCTCAGCATGGGAAAAAAGGTGGAACAAAAAGAACCCCAGGCCTGGCCCTGTGAGTCTTCTTGGCCTTCTGTTCAATCACTGGCTTTCTAATTGGGCGACAGCTGGGGAGGATCCCCGCTGCTCCCCAGGGTTTCCTGAGGCCGCAAGAAGCCTTTACCCCCAACCCTGTAAGGGAAAGGAAATGTGTGGATCTGTCCAAGCTGAGGCTTAGTACTCTCTCTAAGTGCAAAGAACCAGAAACTGCATCTGTTAGCTCAGGTCAGAATGACCTAAAAGCTGCCTCTTGGCAACGCCTTGGCAACAGAAGAGACTCCTGCTGCCACCCTCTGGGTGAAATGAATAACTGAAGGAGATATTTGAAATCAGAAGGGAAAACATGTTGGGGGATCTTGCTGACAATTCATCCTTTCTATCTATTCCTTTATTTTATTTTTTTATCTTTTAATCTTTTTAAATTTATTAATTTTTTACTTCATTTAGCTCATGATTTCATTATTTTATTTTTTGGGACGGAGTTTCACTCTGTCACCCAGGCTGGAGTGCAGTGGCACGATCTCAGCTCACTGCAGCCTCCACCTCCTCCTCAAGCAATCCTCCCACCTCAGCCTCCTAAGTAGCTGGGACAACAGGCATGAGCTACCACGCCTGGCTAATTTTTTGGATTTTTGGTAGTGACGAGGTCTCGCTATGTTGCCCAGGGTGGTCTTGAACTCCTGGAATCAGGTGATCCTCCCGCTTCAGCCTCCCGAGTAGCTAAGACTACAGGGCAAGCCACCACAAGTGTGGCTAATTTTTGTATTTTTAGTAGAGATGGAATCTCTCTATGTTGCCCAGGCTACATAGTGAGATTCCTATTGCTCAAGCAATCCACCCACCTCGGCCTCCCAAAGTGCTGGGATTACAGGCATGAGCCTCCATGCCTGGCCTCTATCAATTCCTTTGCTAACAATTGACATATGTCTGGTATCTTCCCTATAGAAATAGCATACATTGTAGGCACTTCATCAGCCACTGACTTCTACTGCCTTCGCCTGGTTGTAGTTCTCAATGATTCCAAAGACATGAGAGATTGTTTTTCAAAATATATGTATTAAATACCTTGTTGCACATGGCAGCTTGCCAGGTAGTGTGTAAGGTTAATGAAACCTGCTTGGCCTCTCCTCTCCAGAAATGTACCATTGCACAGGGGGACAGGGGTGTAAAGGCATCTATTTGGCCAAATCCAGTGTGTATTAGTATTAAATAAAAACACTCAAAAACATTTTAAAAAGAAGGGCACGGGTGCAAGAAAAAGCAGAGTCGGAATGAACCAATACAGAGGTGGAAAGCTACATATTTAGCTTTAACATATTCCACCAGAGACGTACATTTTTGGAGCAGGGTTAAGAAAGGGTAGAAAGCAAAGAATGAGGCCAGGTACGGTGGCTCACACCTGTAATCCCAGTACTTTGGGAGGCTGAGGTGGGCAGATCACTGGAGGTCAGGAGTTCGAGACCAGCTTGGCCAAAATGGTGAAACCCCGTCTCTACTAAAAATACAAAAATTAGCCGGGTGTGGTAGCGCACGCCTAATCCCAGCTACTCAGGAGGCAGAGGTTGCAGTGAACCAAGATCACACTACTGCACTCCAGCCTGAGCGACAGAACCAGACTCCAGCTCAAAAAATAGTAATAATAATAGAGAAAGCAAATAACAAAATTTGGAGAACAAAATTTTGGCAGAAGTGGTTGGGATTAAATCGCATGTGGTTAATTAAACAAAGCCCCATTAGTCAAGGGTCTAAGCTTTGCTACATTGTATTCTTTCTGTCATCATCATTATCAGTTTTTGTTTGTTTGTTTGTTTTTTCAGATGGAGTCTCTCTCTTGCCCAGGCTGGAGTGCAATGGTGCCATCTCAGCTCACTACAACCTCCGCCTCCCGGGTTCAAGCGATTCTCCTGCAGTGGTTCAATCTTGGCTCACTGCAAGCCTCCCAAGTAGCTGGAGTTACAGGCCCCTGCCGCGACACCTGGCTGTTTTTTATTTTTTTAATTTTTAGTAGAGACAGGGTTTCACCATGTTGGCCAGGCTGGTCTCGAACTCCTGACCTCAGGTGATCCGCCCACCGCGGCCTCCCAAAGTGCTGGGATTACAGGCACAAGCTACTGTGCCTGGCCTCATCATCACTTTTTAAACAGTTACAAAACATATTATCTTCTTACTGGCAGCTACCACATAGATAATATGTCCCTTTGATCACCTCTGGTTCTAATTCCACTGTTCCCAGAATTCTTGTTCTTTTCTCTGTTTCTCTGTTTGTAGGGCCAAGGGAGAAAGATGACAAGCTGACAAGCCCGGGGCCCCAGAGCAGAAAATGTAATAAAGTCAAACACAGGATATCCACTTTCTTAGAAGTCCCCTTAGCTCCCAGCGGCTAAAGAATCCTGCCACTGGCAGAACCCCCAGGCTTACCTCTCCGTCCCCATGTCTTCCTCACTCCATTCCTGAAAGACTGCCTCTCTGGCTGTCTGCTTCAGGCAATGTATGGCACAAGACCCAAGTTAGAATGATTATCTTTTTTCATTTTGTGTTTGTTTTTTTGAGATGGAATCTCGCTTGGTCGCCCAGGCTGGAGTGCAGTGGTGCGATCTCTGCTCACTACAACCTCTGCCTCCTGGGTTCAAGTGATTCTCCTGCCACAGCCTCCCGAGTAGCTGGTACTACAGGTGTGTACCACCACGCCTGGCTAATTTTTTGTATTTTTAGTAGAGATGGGCTTTCACCATGTTAGCCAGGATAGTCTCGATCTCCTGACCCCATGATCCGCCTGCCTCGGCCTCCCAAAGTGCTGGGATTACAGGCATGAGCCACGGCACCCGGCCTTCATTTTGTTCTTTTAGAAGATCCACCCTTCTGCAAATGTTGCCACTTTTTTGAGACAATAGGGAGACTATTGGTGACGTCATTATAAATTATTAAGATACGATATTTACCTTTTGAAATCGTAAGAAAATTAGGCAGGGAATGGTGGCTCATTGCTTATAATCCCAGCACTTTTGGAGGCCAAGGTGGGAGGATGGCTTGAGGCTAGGAGTTCAAGATCAGCCTGGCCAACACGGCGAAACCCCGTATCTAAAAGAAAGAAAAAGAAAAATTAGCTGGGTGTAGTGGTGTGCATCTGTATTCCCAGCTACTTGGGAGGCTGAGTTGGGAGGATAGCTGGAGGCCAGGAGGTCAAGGCTGTAGTGAGCTATGATCATGCCACTGCACTCTGGTCTGGGTGACAGAGCAACACCCTGTCACTGAAAGAAAAGAAAAAAGAAATTGTAAGAAAATTAACACATGATATGGACACTACCTCACCCCCTAAGAAACCTATGTGTGTATGCATGGTGCATGGGAGAGGGGCAGAGTTTTTCCACCTTTCAATTTTTCTGAGTCAGGACATTAAACAAACTACCAAAGCCTCACTGTCTAACTATTCTTGGCATCATTTTATGAAATAACAGTTTTCTCATTAAAAAGGAAAGCAGGGGCACACCATCCTGTAGAGCTTCAGGGGAGAAAGAATGGGTTTTTAATGTTCTCGCCACACAGAGATGATAAATTGATGAGGTGATGGGTGTGTTAATTAGCTTGACTTTCTATAATGTGTACATAAATCAAAGCATCACATTGTCCTGCCTGAATATACACAATTATTATAAATTTTAAAAAAAATCATAGTCTCGGCAAGGTAGCTCACACCTGGAACCCCAGCACTTTGGGAGTCTGAGGTGGGAGGATCGCTTGAGCCCAGGAGGTCAAGGCTGCGGTGAGCTGTGATCACACCACTGCACTCCAGCCTGGGTGACAGAGTGAGACCCAGTATCAGAAATAATAAATAATAAAAAGGGCCGGGCACGGTAGCTCACACCTGTAATCCCAGCACTTTCGGAGGTTGAAGCAGGCAGATCACCTGAGGTCAAGAGTTCAAAACCAGCCTAGCCAAGATGGTGAAACCCTGTCTCTGCTAAAAGTACAAAAATTAGCTGGGTGTGCTGGCAGGCACCTGTAATCCCAGCTACTTGGGAGGCTGAGGTAGAGAAATGCTTGAACCTGGGAGGCAAAAGTTGCAGTGAGCCGAGATCGCACCACTGCACTCCAGCCTGGGTGACAGAGGGAGACTCCGTCTCAAAAAAAGAGAAGAAAAAAAAGGAATTGGTGTGACCTGAATCTTGCTTGTTTATAGCAATGATTTGGAGGGAAACAGGTTAAGAGCACAGGAACCACGGTCCACCTGCGAGAGCTTGGGAAAGTCATATTCCAAGTCAAGAGAATGAGACATTTCTCTGTGAAGACTCATAGAAAAACTTCTTATAACTCTAATAGCAGGGTCTTACTCTCTCACCCAGGCTGAGGTGCAGTGGTGTGATCACGGTTCACTGAGGCCTCGACCTCCTGGGCTCAAGTGATCCTCCCACCTCCCCCTCCCATGTAGCTGGGACTACAGTCGAGCATCACTACGCCACGCCTGGCTCAGTTTTTATGGGGTTTCACCATATTTCTCAGGCTGGTCTGGAACTCTTGGGCTCAAGCCATCTGCCTGCCTGAGCCTCCAAAAGTGCTGGGATTACCGGTGTGAGCCACGGCACCTGGTACTCTAATAGCACATCCTGGAGGAAGTCAACCCTCTTTGCTCAGGAGAAAGGTGGTGACGGCAGCATCCCTGGTGCTTGTTTCTCATCTCTGACATGAGGCAAAGCCCGGGACTTATCTTCCAGGCACACACTTGGTACTGCTGTGGCCGCTGGTGCAAAATAAACCCTGTTGCTCTCTCCTGGTTCTGGGCTTCCTTCTCTCCTCCCTCCCTTCTCCTCCCTCCTCTTTCCTTTCCTTCCTTCCTTCTGTCTTCCTTCCCTCCCTCCCTCCTTTCCCCCTCCCTCCCCACTCCCTTCTTTCCTTCCTTCCCTCCCTCCCTCCCTCCTTCCTTCCTTTCCTTCTCTCTTTCTCTCTCTCTCCCCCACCTCTCTTTCTCTCATAAGAACACTTAAGGTGAGATCTACCCAGTTAACAAATGTTTCAGTGTACAATACAGTATTGTAAACCACAGGCCCTATGCTGTAAACAGCTCTCTAGAACTTACTCATTGTGCATAACACACACTTTATACCCACTGAGCACCACCTCTCCATTTCCCCATCCTCTCAGCCTCTGGCAACCACCATTCTAGTGTGTTATTTCTATGAGTTTGACTACTTTGGATACCCTAGATGAGTGGAATCATGCCATAGTCATACGACAAATGATGATGCTTTTGTCCATGACAGACCACATATACGACAATTGTCCCATAAGATTATAATATGGCTGAAAAATTCCTATCATCTGGCCAGGCATGGTGGCTTCACGCCTGTAATCCCAGCGCTTTGGGAGGCCAAGGCAAGTGGATCACTTGAGGTCAGGAGTTTGAGACCAGCCTGGCCAACGTAGCCAAACCCAGTGTCTACTAAAAATACAAAAATTAGCCAAGCGTGGTGACACATAGCTTTAATCCCAGCTACTTGGGAGGCTGAGGCAAGGAGAACTGCCAGGAGGCAGAGGTTGCAGTGAGCCAAGATCGTGCCATTGCACTCCAGCCTGGGAGACAGAGCGAGACTCTGTCTCAAAATAAAAAAAAAAAATTTCTATCATCTAACCATAGCACAACACATTACTCACATGTTTGTGGTGATGCTGGTGTAAACAAAGTTACTGTGCTGCCAGTCTTATAAAAGTACTGTAGGCAGGCATGGTGGCAGGCATCTGTAATCCCAGCAACTCAGGAGGCTGAGGTGGGAGGATCACTTGAGCCCAGGAGATTGAGATTTCAGTGAGCTAGGATTAGGCCACTGCACTCAATCTGGCAATAGAGCGAGACCCTGTCTCCAGTAAAATATAATGAAATAATAAAATAAAATAAGAGGCCAGGCGCAGTGGTTCACGCCTGTAATCCAAGCACTTTGGAGGCCAAGGCGGGTGGATCACCTGAGGTCGGAAGTTCAAGACCAGCCTGACCAACATGGTGAAACCCCGTCTTAAAATAAATTAATTAAAAATAAAAAATAAAATAATAAAATAAAATAAGAGTCAAATAGAACAGAATAAAAATACTGGATAGCATATACAATTATGTGTAGTACATAATACTTGATGATAATAAACGACTATGTTACTGGTTTATGTATTTACTATGCCATACTTTTACTCATGATTTTAGAGTGTACTCCTGTGTACAAAAAAGGGTTAACTGCAAAACAGCCTCAGGCAGGTCTTCAGAAGAATTCCAGAAGAAAGCATTGTTATAGGAGATGACAGCTCCTTGCCTGTCATTGTCCCTGAAGACCTTCCAGTGGGACAAGATATAGAGGTGGAAGACAGTGATGTTGATGGTCCTGACCCTGTGTAGGCCTAGGCTAATATGTGTGTTTGTCTCAGTTTTTAACTAAAAAGTTAAAAAAGTTAATACATATACATATATATAGAGAGAGAGAGACAGGGTATCACTCTGTCACCCAGGCTGGAGTGCAGTGGTGCGATCTCAGCTCAATGCAGCCTCAACCTCCTGGGCTCAAGCACTCTTCCCACCTCAGTCTCCCTAGTAGCTGGGACTATAGGTGTGCACCAGTATGCCCAGCTAATTTTTTGTAGAAATGGGGTTTCACCTTGTTGCCGAGGCTGGTCTCAAACTCCTAGGCTCAAGCAATATGCAAAGTATTTTTAAAAATAGAAAAAGCATATACAATAAGGATATAAAGAAAATATTTTTGTACAACTAAACAGTGTCTTTGATTTTAGACTAAGTATTATTAAAACAAAAGGTCAAAAAGTTTTTTAAAACGTAAAAAAGTCCATAAAGTTAAAAAGTTACAGTAAACAAAGGTTAATTTATTATTGAAGAAATAATTTTTGTTTTTGGCCGGGCATGCTGGCTCACACCTGTAATTCCAGCACTTTGGGATGCCGAGGTAGGCAGATCACGAGGTCAGGAGATCAAGACCATCCTGGCCAACTAAAATTAAAAAATATTAGCTGGGTGTGGTGGCACATGCCTGTAATCCCAGCTACTCCGGAGGCTGAGGCAGGAGAATCACTTGAACCCAGGAGGCGGAGGTTGCGGTGAGCTGAGATTGCACCACTGCACTCCAGCCTGATGAAAGAGCAAGACTCCATCTCAAAAAAAAAAAAAAAAAAAAAGGGAAGAATTTAGAAAAATAAATTTTTTTAATTAAAAAATAAGTATTAAATTTATTTACATTGTTTTAAATTCTTTTTCTCTTTTTTTAAAATTTTAATTTTTTGAATGGCACTGCTCCTTGAGAAGCAGTGTGCCCATAGTCAGCCAAGAAAAATATTTTAAATGAGCTGAATGCAGTGGCTCACACCTGTAATCCCAGCACTTTGGGAGGCCAAAGCAGACAGATCACTTGAGGTCAGGAGTTTGAGACCAGCCTGGCCAACATGGTGAGACCCTGTCTCTACTAAAAATACAAAAATTAGCTGGGTGTGGTGGCAGGCGCCTGTAATCTCAGCTACTCAGGAGGCTGAGGCAAGAGAATGGCTTGAACTCTGGAGGTGGAGGTTGCAGTGAGCCCAGATAGTGCCACTGTACTCCAGCCTGGGAGACAGACTGAGACTCTGTCTCAAAAAAAGAAAAAAATTAAATAAATTGAGTGTCGCCTAAGTGTACAATGTTTATAAAGTCCGTGGTAGTGTACAGGAATGTCCTAGGCCTTCGCATTCACTCACCACTCACACACTGACTCACCCAGAGCAACTTCCAGTCCTGCAAGCTCCATTCATGGTTAATGTCCTATACAGGTGTCCCATTTTTACAGATTCAGGTCTTACACTGAAATCCATTTATTTAAAAATAAAGGCCGGGCATGGTGACTCATGCCTGTAATCCCAGCACTCTTGGAGGTCAAGACGGGTGGATCACAAGGTCAGGACATTGAGATCATCCGGGCTAACATGGTGAAACCCCATCTCTACTAAAAATACAAAAAATTAGCTGGGCGTGGTGGTGCGTGCCTGTAATCCCAACTACTTGAGAAGCTGAGGCAGGAGAATGTCTTGAATCCGGGAGGCGGAGGTTGCAGTGAGCCAAGATCGCGCCATTGCACTCCAGCCTGGGGGACAGAATGAGACTCCGTCTCAAATAAATAAATAAATAAATATTTATTTACATTTATTAAAAATTAAATTTCATTATTAAAATAATGGAATAAGTAAAATAAATTCCAAATAAATTATTTTTGTGTGAGTATAAGGTAAAGGTCCAATTCATTGTTTTGCATGTGGATATCTAGTTTTCCCTATACCATTTGTTGAAAAGACTATCCTTTTCCTGTTGTGTATTCATAACACCTTTGTCAAAGATTAAATGGCCATACACGTGTGGGTTTATTTCTGGGTTCTTGATTCTGTTTCATTGGTTTCTATGTCTGTTTTTATGCCAGTAGAATACGGTTTTAGTTACTGAAGCCTTATAATATATTTTGAAATCAAAGTGTGATAACTCTAGCATTGTTCTTCCTTCTCAAGATTGCTTTGGCTATGGTGTCTTTTGTGGATCCATATGGATTTTTGGATTTTTTTTCCATTTTTGTAAAAAGTGTCATTGAGATTTTGATAGGGATTGCATTGAATCTGTAGACTGCTTTAGGTAGTATAGACATTTTAACTATATATATATATATATGTATTTTTTTTTTATTTTTTTATTTTTTGAGATGAAGTCTTGCTCTGTAGCCCAGGCTGGAGTGCAGTGGCGTGATCTTGGCTCACTGCAACCTCCGCCTCCGGGGTCCCGGTTCAAGCAATTCTACCTCAGCCTCCCAAGTAACTGCAATTACAGGCAGGAGCCACCATGCCCAGCTAATTTTTGTATTTTTTAGTAGAGACGGGTTTTTACCATGTTGGCCAGTCTGGTCTTGAACTCCTGACCCCATGATCCACCTGCCTCGGCCTCCCAAAGTGCTGGGATTACAGGCGTGAGCCACCGCGCCCGGCCCATTTTAACTATGTTAGGTCTAACAATCCACAAGCCCAGGATGTCTTTCTATTAATTTGTGTTGTCTTTAATTTCTTTTTTTTTTTTGTCTCGCTCCGTCCCCGTCTTTAATTTCTTTAATTAATGTTACATAGTTTTCAGGGTATGTGTCTTTCACCTGTGGTTACATTTATTCCTAAGTATTTTATTCTTTTTGATGCTATTGTAAATGGGATTATTTTCTTAATTTCCCTTCCAGATAGTTCATTGTTGGTGTATAGAATGCAACTGATTTTTTTTTTTTTTTTTGAGACAGAGTTTTGTTCTTGTTGCCCAGGCTAGAGTGCAATGGCGCAATCTCAGCTCACTGCAACCTCCACCTCCTGGGTTCAAGGGATTCTCCTACCTCAGCCTTCTGAGTAGCTGGGATTACAGGCGCTCACCGCCACACCAGGCTAATATTTTATATTTTTAGTAGAGACGGGGTTTCACCATGTTGACCAGGCTGCTCTCTAACTCCGGACCTCAGGTGATCCACCCAGCTCAGCCTCCCAAAGTGCTGGGATTACAGGCATGAACCTCTGTGCCTGGCGCAACAGATTTTTTCATGTTGATTTTGTATTCTGCAACTTTACTGAATTTGTTTTTTAGTTCTAACAGTTATTTTATGGAGTGTTTAGAGTTTTCTCCATATAAGATTGTATAATCCGCAGAGATAATTTTTTTTCTTCCTTTCTGATTGGATTGCCTTTTATTTATTTATTTTGGAGATGAAGTCTCACTCTGTTGCCCAGGCTGGAGTTGCACTCTCCGGCTCCCGGATTCAAGCAATTCTCCCACCTCAGCCTTCTGAGTAGCTGGGACTACAGGCACGCCCCACCACGCCTGGCTAATTTTTTGTATTTTTAGTGGGGACAGGGTTTCATCTTGTTAGCCAGGTTGGTCTTGAACTCCTGACCTCAAGTGATCTTCCTGCCTCAGCCTCCCAAAGTGCTGGAATTACAGGCGTGAGCCACTGTGCCTGGCCTGTTGCATTTATTTCTTTTTCGTGCCTAATTGCTCTGTCTAGAACTTCCAGTACTATGTTGAATAGGAGTGGTGAGAATGGGCATCCTTGCCTTGTTGCTGATCTTAGAGGAGAAGCTTTCAGTTTTTCGCTGTTGACTATGATGTTAGCTGTAGGCTTGTCATATATGGCCTTTATTCCCCCAAGCCATTTGCTCATACAGATTGAATGCCTATGAGATTAAAATAAACAACACAAAATTTATTTAAATGTGAAATTCAAACGTTAAAATATTAGGTGACAATAAAACTGTCATAGAAAAAAACTGTTTGTATATACAACAAATAAATCAATGAGTGTTAACTTTTTTTTTCCTCTGGAAGCTTTCGTCCCAGATTGTTAACTTTTTTAGACAGTTTGAGTATCAGATAAAAAATGAATTGCATTATTAGCCAGTAAAAAGAGCATATAAATTATTTTCAAATTCCAAATAAAAATATTTAAAATTTTGACATTTTGGACCCAGTATTATGTAATTTCATGAAAGAAGATCTCCAATAGGTCCTATATTCTAGACACTATGAAATGACATCAGAAACTGTCAATTAAAGTGTCACCCACAAATAGTATCTACCTACATACAAGTTTAACTTTAGATCAATTTGAATAACTATTGAATTTAAAAGAAAATTGATACTGAGGTTAATTTACAGAGTCAATGAAACCAAAGAACCAAATATTGCATAACAAATTCTACCAGTACTAACTTACATTTATAGAGAGAAAAATCTATTCTGGCCATGTGTAGCTACTAATATTTTCACTTGTGATTAATAAACTAATCACATTCTACACATCAGTGTACCATACTGTATATTGGGGAGGGGGTGTTTCAAGTAAAGAGACTGAAGATTTCTGATAAGATGCTGATGTGTGGTAGCAATACATAACTAAAATATTTTACTTATGTGTGCAGTGTGAATGTACGTCAAAAGTTACAAAAATCTCTAGAATGCCCAATGAGACTGAAAGGAAAAATATCAGAACTTTCCAGGAACACAAATGAGTCAATAAAACATTCAGAAGCTTTATCAAAATGAGAAGCCAATGGCTGATCACAAGGCAAAATTGATAATATCATACCAGGTCAAGCAGAACAAACAAATATACTGATTGAAGACATTTACAAGGAAAGATCTCTCAATCATGACGACTAAATTATAAGTTATGAAGTACACACAAAAAATAAGTTATCACTATTTAGAGTAAGAAGAAATTGGATGCTAGATAAATTAATAATATTGGAATTGTATTTAAAATGTTTAAGTTGCCAGGCATGGTGGCTTGTGCCTGTAATCCCAGCACTTTGGGAGGCTGAGGTGGGTGGATCACGAGGTCAGGAGTTTGAGACCAGCCTGACCAACAAAGCGAAACCCCATCTCTATTTAAAAAAAAAAAAAAAAATTGTAAAAAAAAAAAAATGTTTGGCCGGGCTCCGTGGCTCACGCCTGGAATCCTAGCACTTTGGGAGGCCGGGGTGGGTGGATCACCTGAGGTCAGGAGTTCAAGACCAGCCTGGCCATCATGGTGAAACCCCATCTTTAAAAAAAAAAAATGTTTAAGTCAATTCAATGATAAGAAACAAATTTTTTTTTTTTTTTTTTTTTTTGAGACCGAGTCTCTGTCGCCAGGCTAGAGGGCACTGGTGTGCTCACTACATTCTCCCCCTCCCGGCTTCAGGCGATTCCCCTGCCTCAGCCTCCCAAGTAGCTGGGACTACAGGCGCACGTCACGCCCAGCTAATTTTGTATTTTTAGTAGAGATGGGGTTTCTCCATGTTGGTCAGGCTGGTCTCGAACTCCCGACCTCAGGTGATCTGCCCGCCTCAGCCTCCCAAAGTGCTGGGATTACAGGCATGAGTCACCATGCCCGGCCTCAAAAATAATGTTTAAAGAGTAAGAAACTTTAAAATTGTAGAGCATCCATGGAAAGAACAACTGTAAATTGAATAAATGAGAAATAAAAATCTATAAATTCAATGTACATTGTATTGGGAAACTGTTAACTTGGAATAAGCTTTCTTCTTCAGAAAGAAAGAAAAAAACAAGAAGGAATAAGCTAATGAGAGAAATAGTGCACTGGAAGGTTAAAGAGAGAAAATCGATGCCAATGAAGTAAAGTGATATGAAATGGAAATATATGTATAGATCTATAAGACAAAGATTAGAAGGAATAAAATATATTCAATTGCTTCACTGAAATATATACAAAGAATCAAACACAAATATAATTTTAAAAAGAAATGATAATTTTTTGTAAAATTAAAAGCCAGAAAAAAATTCTCAAATTCAGAAGTGCATAGTTTCCCAAAAAAAAGGTCAATACAGTGATTATTTATACAAAGATAATAGTCAAGCTGTGTAACACTAAAAAGAAAGAAAAATCTTAAAAGTAGGGAGATAAAAAACAGAGGTAAGCCACAAATTTGTAGGCACCATCCACACAGCCTTGACAGAAGCCAGAACAAAGAGAAGTAAATATTGAGTGTAAGAAGTTAGTGTTTAGTCAAAGATCTTTAATAAATAAGGATAAAAATAAAACATTCTCAAAAATACAGGGAGATTATATTACCAGAAGGATATTTTTAATATGATACTTCAAAACGAAAGAAAAATGTCTTCTATATTAAGGCCTGAAAATCAAAATGAAAAATAGAAGACACTTGTAAACATATGGGAATATCTATCCATCATGTATGTTAAACTAAAAAAAACCACAGAGAATCGGCAGCATTAGTTTCAAAAGTATTTAGACATATTGAAAGTGTAAATCCATACATTTAAGTTAAATTAGATAGCAAGTTCTGTACTACTTAAGTAATTTAACTGGTGACAGAATAATCTGTTTTCAACAAAAATAACTTTTCAACCTTCTGTCTCACTGTTTGCGTCACACTGACTATCCTTTTATCAGATCTGAGTAGCACCAAAGGACTGACAGTGGCATATCCATTGCCCACAAGCCTCTGGACACCCCGGACAATAGGGTCATATGCCCATAGCAAAGTTGAGGTGAATGAGATGATGAAATCCACCTGTTGTATCCAAGCGAGTCACAGAAGAAGCGCCACAATCTGAGTTCAAATTACGAGTCCTTTATTGTGGGCAACCGAGAGTCAGCTAATGCTCAAAACCTCTCAGCCCGTAGAAGGGGCTTCATTTCTTTTTATACCTAACTTAGGATAGGGGAGGGGGAGCCTAGCTGAAGTGGAATTTTACAGAAGCAGAACAAGCAAGTAAGTAGGAGGCTGGTAACCAGGAGGCAGGAGGTTTCCATAGTTACTGGTTGCTAAGGGTATTTCCATCCAATCATCAAGGGGGGTAGCAGGGGGGACTTTCCATACAATCAATCACCAAGGAAGGTATTCACAACAGCATGTAGACTTGCCAAGCAGCATGCGGTTACAGTGGTTACAGGTACTGTGAACAGTGTGAACCACTCTTAACCGTTCAAAGCTTTGAGTGCAGCGTGACCCAGTAATGCACCTGAGGGGGCCGAGGCAGGGAGGGAGAAGCCAAGCTGGAGCTTACTGCTGAGATGGAGTCAGTTAGGCTAACACAAACTAAGTTATTACAGACCCAGTAGATGACCACAAAGAAACTCATTAGCAGAAGGATGGTGTGAGTGGCACTTTTCTCTGGGGAAGGTCTTGGGGAGAGGCTGGTGCTGTGAAAGTACCAGAATTTCTTCTGGTGCCTGAACAAAAGAACCACCTTGTATGCACTTGAAAGCAGTATTGTTCCTCTAAGAAAAACATATCTGGATAATGCAGAGTAAGAAACAGTCTTCTCATTTTTTGTTTTTGAGATGGAGTCTCGCTCTGTTGCCAGGCTGGAGTGCAGTGGTGCAATCTCAGCTCCCTGCAACCTCTGCCTCCCGGGTTCAAGTGATTCTCCTGCCTCAGCCTCCCAAGTAGCTGGGATTACAGGCATGCGACACCACGCCCAGCTAATTTTTGTATTGTTAGTAGAGACAGGGTTTCACCATGTTGGCCAGGATGGTCTTGATCTCTTGACCTTGTGATCCACCCACCTCAGCCTCCCAAAGTGCTGGGATTACAGGCGTGAGCCACTACCCGGTGAAGATACAGTCTTCTGATGATGGAGTTCATGGTGGAAAAGTTAACAGAATTTACTGATATGCAGAAGATTGCTCAGGGTCACATTGGTAGAAGCCACAGTGCACAAGATGAGATTACTACTACAAACAAACAAAAAAACTGAGAAAACATAAAAAGAACAATAAATGGCAGGTGAAAATGGTGGATTTATGGTTAAACTTCACCAACCAAGAGCTTCTGGGCTGATGATTATGGCCTGAAGCACACTCAGGAGGCAGGTGGTACAGATGGAGAAATTTCTCATCACCTTGTTCAGGTAAAAAAACACTTTACACTTGAAGTCATTCTGAAAATACAGTGACTCAGACAGCCCTGGAGACAACAATGACACCACAGTAAGGAGCATCACTCTGTGGATGAGGGCCAGGTGACAAATGGTCAGGTCAGTGGGCTGAGGCCTGCATTACAGAAGAAGCGTGAAGACGTGGAAGAAAAGAGGAAGCCGATGGTCAAGATTTCAATGCTAGCTTGAAAAAAAGAGGCATTTTTCAATGAAAATGTAAGTGGAATGTAATCATCTAAATTGCAAAAGAGAAACATATTTTGAATATCTGAAAATAATAGACTTTACATCATAAATGTTATTTATTTATTTAAAATAGAGACGAGATTTCACCTTGTTGGTCAGAGTGGTTTCGAACTCCTGACCTCAGGTGATCCACCCACCTCGGCCTCCCAAAGTGCTGGAATTACAGGCATGAACCACCATGCCCGGCCGATTTATTGTATGTTCAAAGTCATCACTAACGTTTATCTCATAAAATTTTTTCTTGATTAATTTTATTACATAAATTTTCAAAAATATAGCCTCAGCATTATTTTTTACACTATATGCACTATATAAATATATATATATATTCTAAGAATATTTGTGTGTATACATAATTTTTTTGTTGTTGTTGTTAGAGATGGGGTTTTGCCATGTTGGCCAGGCTGGTCTCGAACTCCTGACCTCAGGTGATCCGCCCACCTTGGCCTTCCAAAGTTCTGGGATTACAGGTGTGAGCCACTGCGCCCAGCCTATAATTTTTTTTTTTTGAGATGGAGTCTTGCTCTGTTGCCTAGGCTGGAGTGCAGTGGCATGATCTTGGCTCACTGCAACCTCCACCTCCCGAATTCCAGCAATTCTCCTGCCTCAGCCTCCTCAGTAGCTGGGACTATAGGCATGCACCACCACGCCTGGCTAATTTTTCTATTTTTAGTAGAGACAAGGTTTTGCCATGTGAGCCAGGCTGGTCTCGAACTGACTTCAAGTGAACCATGCATCTCAGCCTCCCAAAGTGCTGGGATTACAGGCATGAGCCATCATTGCCCAGCATAATTGTTTTTTTATATACATTATAAAAAAACAATTATATACATAATTGTTTTTTTTTGAAATGGAGTTTTGCTCTTTTCACCCAGGCTGGAGTGGTGCGATCTTGGCTTACGGCAACCTCTACCTCCTGGGTTCAAGCAATTCTCCTGCCTCAGCCTCTCAAGTATCTGGTATTACAGGCACCTGCCACCATACCTGGCTAATTTCAAGATTAGCCAGGGGAAGTATGGGGGAAGGTGGGGATAGTTAATGGGTACAAAAAAAAAATAGAATGAATAAGACCTAGTATTTGATAGCACAACAGGGTGGCTATAGTCAACAGTAACTTAATTGCACATTTTAAAATAACTAAAAGGAGGCCAGGTGTGGTGGCTCATGCCTGTAATCCTAGCACTTTGGGAGGTCCAGATGGGCAGATCACCTGAGGTCAGGAGTTCAAGACCAGCCTGGCCAATGTGATGAAACCCCGTCTCTACTAAAAATACAAAAATTAGATGAGCATGGTGGCAGATGCCTGTAATCCCAGCTACTTGGGAGGCTGAGGCAGGAGAATCACTTTAACTTGGAAGGCAGAGGTTGCAGTGAGCTAAGATCACACCACTGCACTCCAGCCTGGGCAACAGACTGAGACTGTCTCAAAAAAATCAATAGGCCGAGTGCGGTGGCTCAAGCCTGTAATCCCAGCACTTTGGGAGGCCAAGGTGGGTGGACCATGAGGTCAGGAGTTCAAGACCAGCCTGGCCAACATAGTGAAACCCCGTCTACTAAAAATACAAAAAATTAGCCAGGAGTGGTGGTGTGCACCTATAATCTCAGCTGCCAGGGTCCATCCCACAGACCCCAGCTGCACGACAGATGAATAAATGCACTCACACACAGAACACAGTGAACAAGTGGGCTGAGGAGTCGTGACCCACTCACAGAGAGAGATCGCAGCTACACAACACTCACTAGTTCGCCCTTTCCCCATTTATTCAGTATCAATTTAATAACAGAGGCTTTAAGTCAACACACTTGTAGAGAAAGAGTAAAGGCCAGGTTCTGATGCCCAAAGCAAACATTATTAGTAAATAATATCCCTGGTCTACCTCCCCCCGAGAGGGCCATCCAGCTCAAAGGCTAGTTTTAAGACCACATGGGTAAACAAGTTAGTTGGGTAAACTCCCCTACACACCCCAGCTATTTGCTTTATTTATTAACTAAATGTAAAGGGGATTTAGGCTGCCTTCAGCCAAGAACTATAGAAAAAACTCTTAGGCCTTCCAACAGAGTTTGAGAGTATATTTTATAACTTTCTCTAGTATTTTTCCCTTAATATTTTTGCTACCACCCTGAGTGAATTCCCACATCCAGCTATGCGGGAGGCTGAGGCAGGAGAATTGTGTGAACCTAGGAGGCGGAGGTTGCAGTGAGCCTGGACCGTGCCATTGCACTCCAGCCCAGGTGACGGTGCAAGACTTCATCTCAAAAAAAAAATAATAAAATAAAATAAACAAATAAATAAATAAAATAACTAAAAGAATGTAATTGGATTGTTTGTAACCCAAAGGATAAATGCTTGAGGCGACAGATACCCCATTCTCCATGATATGATTATTATCATTATGCACTGCATGCCTGTCTCAAAACATTTCATGTACCCCATAAGTATATATACCTACTGTGTACCCACAAAAATGAAAAGTAAAAATAAAGTAAAATGAATTTGGAAGTGTTCACTCTTCTATTTTTGAAAGAGTTTAAGAAGGATTTATGTTATTCTTTTTCTTTTTCTTTTTTTTTTTTTAAAGATGGGGTTTCACCATGTTAGTCAGGCTGGTCTTGAACTCCCAACCTCAGGTGATCCGCCCACTTTGGCCTCCAAAGTGCTTGGATTACAGGCATGAGCCACCATGCCCAGCCTATTCTTTTTTAATGTTTGGCAGAATTCACTAGTGAAGCCATCTGGCCCTAAAGCAATAGAAAATCTGAACAGACCAACAATGAGTAAGAAGACTGAATCAGAAATTAAAAACCTCTGGACACATATGTATAGCTTTATTGAGGCTTAATTTGCATATTGTAAATTTCACCCATTGTGTCGATTCAATGATTTTTTAGTAAATTTCCCAACATCATCACAATCCTGTTTTAGAACTTTTCCATCACCTCCAAAATTTTCCTCAGGCCCACTCATGGTGACTCCCCACTTTCTAACCTATAGCCCCAGGCAACCACTGACCTTTCTGTTTCCATAGATTTGCCTTTTCTGGACATTTTCTGTAAATGGAGTCATACAGTATGTGGTCTTTTGTATCTGACTTCCTTCAGTTAGCCTGTTTTTGGGGCTCATCCATGTGGTGCTGTGTCAGTATTTTGTTCCTTTTACTGCTGATAGTACTCCATTGTATGGCTATATAACATTTCGTTTATCTATTCACCACTAATAGACATTGGGATGATTTCTAAATTCTGGTTGTTATGAATAATGCTGTAATTAAATATGTATGGATAATGAATATTTGCATGCAAGTCTTTTGTGGACATGTTTTTATTCTCTTGGGTAGATGCCTAGGAGTGAAATTGCTGGGTCAGGTTTTTTTGCTTGTTTGGTTTTGAGACGGGGTCTCATTCTGTCACCCAGGCTGGAGTGCAGTGGTGCAATCACGGTTCCCTGCAGCGTCGACCTCCTGTGTGCTCAATCGATCCTCCCACCTCAGTCTCCCAAGTAGCTGGGATTACAGGCATGTGCCACCATGCCCGGCTAAGTTTTGTATTTTTAGTAGAGACAGGGTTTCCCCATGTCGGCTAGGCTTGTCTCAAACTCCTGACTCAAAGTGATCCACCCACCTCAGCCTCCCAAAGTGCTGGGATTACAGGCGTGAGCCACCACACCTGGCCTCATTTCCCATTTTTGTGTTGGTATTATATAAATCACTTTTAAAGAATTGTATATTAGCTGGCTTTTGCTGCATTAGCAACAATACCAAAACTTAGTGACATAAGACAATAAACATTAAATTATATTTATGACTTTGTGGGTCAGCTGGATGGTTCTGGTGTGGGCCGGCTCCTGTGAGGCTGGAGGGTATAGGATGGCCTTATTCATATGTCTGTCAGTGGGCAGGCTGGTGGGTCTAAGAGTGTTCTCCACTGCATTGGTTTACCCCTGCTCCAGCAGGCTAGCCCAGGCTTACTGTTCCCAAGCAGCATCTGTAAGCACTTCTCAGGTCTCTGCTTGCATCACATTTGCTACTGTCTCGTGGGCCAAAGCAAGTCCTAAGGCCAGCTTACAATCAAAGAGTGGAGAAAGAGACCCTACGTCTTGACTGGAGAAGCTGTAAAGTCATACTGCACAGGGCATGGACACAGGGAGGAGTGGAGAATTAGGGCCATTTCTGCAATCTACCACAAATAAGTTTTATTTCTGTTCTTTTTTTTTTTTTTTTTTTTGTGATAGAGTCTCACTCTGTTGCCCAGGCTGGAGTGCAGTGGCACAGTCTCAGCTCACTGCAGCCTCCAGCTCCTGGGTTCAAGTGATTCTCGTGCCTCAGCCTCCCAAGTAATTGGGATTACAGGCAAGAGCCACCGTGCCCAGCCTAGATTTGCTTTCTAACCATTAGATTCTTAGAGGCCTCTGGGTGTTACTTAAGTGGATTATGAATTTTATGTTTGTCAACAAAATGTGAAGACACAAAGCTTATAATTTTCCTGAATCTTCCTTAATTATGTTTTTCATAAATTCATTTTTCTTCAAATCATCTAAGTATGATGCTGAATTGGGGCACAGAAAAGAAACTGCCTCCAAAGTCACCTCCTTGTAAAGTCACACTTAGATCAGAGGAAGCCATGGACCATTTAGAATCTTGGGAAAATGAAGGCCTTTGCTTGGGAGGCAATCTTGCATGCAGGCTGACTGGGGCATCCACATGGGGCTGAAGCTTCCTGTAACTTTACCACCAGCACTCATATAGGTGGGGGCCTGGACTTACATAGGACATTCTGCATTCAGTTCCACTGTTAACAGGAATTCCTCCTACTTTACGAGGAGCAATGACATTAAAGAAGTTACCTTCGTGGCCCAGGTAGGGACTGGGGGATAATTGTCAGCAGGTTTCATGGAGCTTTTCTGTTTTTGTTTTTTGTTGTTGAGACAGAGTCTCGCTCTGTCACCCAGGCTGGAGTGCAGTGATGTGATCTCGGCTCACTGCAACCTCCGCCTCCCAGTGTCAAATGATTCTCCTGCCTCAGCCTCCTGAGTAGCTAGGATTACAGCCACGCACCACCATACCCAGCTAATTTTTTGTATTTTAGTAGAGACAGGGTTTCACCATGTTGGTCAGGCTGGTCTCTAACTCCTGGCCTCAAGTGTTCCGCCCACCTCAGCTTCCCAAAGTGTTGGGACTACAAGTGTGAGCCACCGCGCCAGGCCAGCAAACTTGATTTAACCGAGGAAACTTGGGTTGGAAGGACTAAAGAAGCAAACCGCAGCCTGAGCTATGCATCCTCTCTATTTTCCCTCCCATCAGCACCTCCATTCTGTACCTGGGCATGTGTGAACCCTCTTTGCACAAGCAAAAGGATAGAAATGGCTGGGTTCTCAGCATGGAACGAAACGTACTGTAGAATAAATTATTAAAAAGCCACATGAAGCTGGGCACGGTGCCTCATGCCTGTAATCCCAGCACTTTGGGAGGCTGAGGCAGGCAGATCACCTGAGGTCAGGAGTTCGAGACCAGCCTGGCCAACATGGCGAAACCCTGTCTCTACTAAAAATAGAAAAATTAGCTGGGCGTGGTGGCATGCTCCTGTAATCCCAGCTACTCAGGAACCTGGGAGATGAAGATTACAGTGAGCTGAGATCACACCACTGCACTCCAGCCTGGGCGACAGAGTGAGACTCTGTCTCAAAAACAAAAAAAACCACACATGATAATTTCAACAGACACAGAACAGGCATTTGATAAAATCCAACACCTTGTCATGATAAAAACGTGACAAACTAGCATTAGAAGTGAATTGTTCCACCTCATAAAGGGCATTTATAAAAAATCTCCAGCTAATATCATAGTGGCGAAAGACTGAATGCTTTCACCCGAAGATTGGGAAGAAAGCAAGGATATTCACTCTCACCACTTCTAGTCAACACAAGACTGGAAGTCTTAGCCAGTGCCATAAGGCAAAAATAAGATAAAAGTCATACAGTTTGGAAGGGAAGAAATTAAACTGTCCCTAGTCACAGATAAGATTGTCTATGTAAAGATTCTCAAGGCATGAGCCACCGGACCCAGCCGGCAGTTCCCTATGTAGTTAAACATATACCTCCCTCGTGACCCAGCAGTTTCATTTCAGGATATTTATCCTAGAGAAGTGAAAACTTAAGTCCACACAAAAACCTGTACGTGAATGTATACAGCAGCTCTTTTTATAATTGCTCAAAACTGGAAACAATCCAAATATCCATCAGTATGTAAATGAATAAACAAACTGTGGTATATCCACACAATAGAATATTCAGCAACAAAATGGAGCAAACTAGTGATAACACCGCACGACATGGGTGAATCTCAATGTCATTATGTTGAGTGAAAGAAGCCTGTCCAGAGAGATCACATTGTATGATTCTATCTTTGTGACATTACTGAAAAGACAAAACTGGCTGGGCGTGGTGGCTCAGCCTGTAATCCCAGCACTTTGGGAGGCCAAAGCGGGTGGGTCACAAGGTCAGGAGTTCGAGACCAGCCTGACCAACATGGTGAAATGCTGTCTCTACTAAAAATGCAAAAATTAGCCAGGCGCGATGGTGGGTGCCTGTAATCCCAGCTACTAGGGAGGCTGAGGCAGAAGAATCACTTTAACCCAGGAGGTAGAGGTTACAGTGAGCCGAGATCGTGCCATTATACTCCAGCCTGGGTGACAGAGCAAGACTCCGTCTCAAAAAAAAAAAAAACAGCTGGGCACAGTGGCTCACGCCTGTAATCCCAGCACTTTGGGAGGCTGAGGTGGGCGGATCACCTGAGGTCAGGAGTTCAAGACCAGCCTGGCCAACATGGTGAAACCCTGTCTCTAAAAAAAAAAAAAAAAAAAAGAAAGAAAAGATAAAAATATAGTAATGGAAAGAAGATCACTGGGGCCAGGCATGGTGGCCCCACTTTGGGAGGCTGACGGGGAAGGATTGCTTGAGTCCAAGAGTTTGAGACCATCTTAGGCAACAGAGGGAGAAATACAAAAATTAGCCAGGCTTCGTGCTGTGTGCCTATAGTCCCAGCTACTCAGGAGCCTGAAGTAGGAGGATCGCTTGAGCCTGGGAGGTTGACACTGCAGTGAGCAGTGATTGTGCCACTGCAATCTAGCCTGGGCGATGGAGCAAGACTCTGTCTCAAAAAAAAAATATATATATATATATATATGACATGTTTTTGTATTTCTGATATATATGTATATGATATGTTTCTGTGTTTCTGATATTTTTCACTATAATCAAGTATTAAGTTTCTATTTAAAATTGTAAAATATGGCCAGATGCAGTGGCTCACACCTGTAATCCCAGCACTTTGGGAAGCCAAGGCGGGCAGATGACCCCAGGTCAGGAGTTCAAGACCACCCTGGCCAACATGGCAAAACCCCGTCTCTACTAAAAAAAACAAAAATGACCCAGGCACGGTGGCAGGCACCTATAATCCTAGCTACTCAGGGGAAGCTGAGGCAGGAGAACTGCTTAAACCTGGGAGGTGGAGGTTGCAGTGAGGTGAAATCACGCCACTGCACTCCAGCCTGGGAGACAGAGTGAGACTGTCTCAAAACTAAATAAATAAATACAAATAAAATTGTAAAATATGCATTCACAAGTTAGTGTTACTGGAAAACTGCGTGTTATGTAACAGTATGTGTAGAAGTGAAAAAGTATACCCAAAATGATATATCACCAAAATTTAAAAATTAAACACAAACCGTTTCTGTGAGGACCAAAAAGCTACTTCCTTCTTGGCGCACTTGGCCTAGCCCACTGTGCTTCTGAAACTCTAGGAACCATCAGAGTCCACTGGAGGGCTTCTGAAAACACTAACTGCAGGGCCCCAGGCCCACAGCTTCCGATTCACTGGGCCTGGGAATGTGCATTTATAACAAATTCCCAGCGAGGCAGCTGCTGTCTGCCAGGGAACCCCACTTTGGGAACCACTGGCCTAGTGCCTGGGTCAGCGAATAGAGGAGGCCACCCGGAGGCCAGAAGGTGCTTGAGGCTCCGGCCCTCGTGGCTGGAGATGCCCTCCTCCAGGCCTCGAGCTTTCTCAATTTGACAACTTGCCAATAAGGGAAATGGGCGCAATTTAACTAACGTGCCGCGAACTAGTGCAGATTCACACAGCCTAGCTCGAGAAGAAATGTAATTCTAGAAATGATGTGTGCCAAGAGTTTGCAGTGTAGACCTCAGAATCATCTCAGATTCATCTCAGATTCTCAGCAGCAGCAGCAGCAGAGAGCAGGTTGCCCACAGAGCCGATGGCCACACCCGGCTTTCTGCAGACTTTCCGACTCCGCGGCATTTTTTTCAGAGCCTAAGGGCGGGAGGAGATGCCGTCTATTTGGGGGTGGGGTGAGGGATAGCGGGGTTTTCTGGCATTTCTGGAGCAACACTGCCCCCAAGAGGAATCTGCGATAAAGCCTCAGGCTAAGTGGACACACAGCATGAACCCAACACGCTAGAATGGCGAGGTAATGAAAAAAAGATCCAGAAAGATCCAGCAGCCAACTTGATGCTCCCTGCTGAGTGAAGATGGGACAATTAAAGCACTATGAGTGCAGCTAGGTTCAAACAGTGGTTCTGCCACTTACTTTGTGACCCTGGGCAAATTAGTCAACCTCCTTGTGCCTCAGTTTCCCCTACTTGTACCTACTTCATGGGGTATTAATGAACTAATATATGGAAAATATTGAAAGCATTTCTGCTGACTCCAGAAGCTCTTTGCAATTCTCCCAGAAATAATCCAGGTCATCATACATTTGCCCACATTCCACATTTGTCAGGAGTTGTAGGCCAAAATGGTTTTGTTTTGTTTTATTTCGTTTTTGATACGGAGTCTCACTCCTCTGTTGCCCAGGCTGCAGTGCAGTGGCACGATCTCCGCTCACTGCAACTTCCACCTCCTGGGTTCAAGCAATTCTTCTACCTCAGCCTCGGGAGAAGCTGGGATTACAAGCGTGCGCCACAACACCCGGCTAATTTTTTTGTATTTTTAGTGGAGACGGGGTTTTGCCGTGTTGCCCAGGCTGGTCTTGAACTCCTGACCTCGTGATCCGCCCGCCTTGGCCTCCCAAAGTGCTGGGATTACAGGTGTGAGCCACCACGCCTGGCCCAAAATGTACTCGTTTTTAAAAGACAATGCTTAGTTCTCGTTCTCCACAATTAAACCCAGCATAGTGGCCAGGTGTGGTGGCTCATGTAATCCCAGTGCTTTGGAAGGCCGAGAACAGAGGATCGCTTGAGACCAGGAGTTCAAGACTAGCCTGAGTAATATTGGGAGACCCCCCCCAACCCCTACCCCCCGTCTCTATTTTCAAAAATAAAATAGGCCAGGCGCGGTGGTTCATGCCTCTAATCGTAACGTTTTGGGAGGCTGAGGAGGGAGGATTGCTTGAGTCCAGGAGTTTGAGACCAGCCTGAGCAACATGTTGAGATCCCATCTCTACCAAAATTTTTTTAAAATTAGCCAGGTGGCCGGGCATGGTGGCTCACGCCTGTAATCCTAGCACTTTGGGAGGCTGAGGTGGGTGGCTCACCTGAGGTCAGGAGTTCAAGACCAGCCTGGCCATCATGGTGAAACCCCATCTTTAAAAATAAATTAATTAAAATAAAAAAGTTTAAAAAAAAGAAAAAAGAAAAACAGGCCGGGTTCGGTGGCTCACACTTGTAATCCCAGCACTTTGGGAGGCTGAGGCAGGCGGATCACGAGGTCAAGAGATCTAAACCGTCCCGGCAAATATGGTGAAACCCCGTCTCTACTAAAAATACAAAAATTAGCTGGGCGTGGTGGCACACACCTGTAGTTCCAGCTACTCGGGAGGCTGAGACAGGAGAATTGCTTGAACCCGGGAGGTGGAGATTGCACTGAGCCGAGGTTGCACCACTGCACTCCACCCTGGTGCCTGGCGACAGAGCGAGACTCTGTCTCAAAAAATAAATAAATAAAATAAGAATAAATTAGCCAGGTATGGTGGCGCGTGCCTGTAGTCCAGCTACTTGGAGGCTGAGGTGGGAGAACTGCTTGAGCCTGGGAAGTCAAGGCTGCAGTGAGCCGAGATCACACCACTGCACTCCAGCCTGGGCCACAAAGTGAGACCCTGTCTAATTAAAATAATTTTTTTTTTAAAAGTCAGGTCTGGTTTTTTTTTTAAAAAATGTCATGAGTCATACTCTCAATATAGGCATAGAATAGTGTTTACAGCTTTTGCCTCCATAAAATTATTTTTCTGTTATGGAAAATTTCAGGCCTATAAAAATGTAGACAGAACAGTATGATAAATCTCCATGTAGTCATCACCTAGTTCAACACTGATCAATTCACAACCAATCTTGTTTCTTTTATGTCCTCTACCCGCATCCCCACTGGATTATTTTGAAGCAAAACCCAGATATTACATCAGTTTACCCATAAATCTCTCAAGATGTTGCTGTAAATGATAAGGACTTTTAATAAGTTAGCCATAAATCATGATAATATCTCAAAAATAATAATTATTTAATATAATCAATTATCCAGTCAGACACTTTGTCTCTCTCTTCGTTTATCAGTTTTCAGAATGAGTTGGTTCACTAGCATCCTCTAAAGGTGCACAGAGAGATTTTGTGGCATCATTCTGCCCTGACGGCTAGGTGATATATTTCTTCTTTTTTTTCTTTTTTTTTTGAGACAGTCTCGCTCTGTCGCTCAAACTGGAGTGCAGTGGCATGATCTTGGCTCACCACAACCTCTGCCTCCCAGGTTCAAGCGATTCTCCTGCCTCAGCCTCCTGAGTAGCTGGGATTACAGGCGCACACCACCATGCCCCGCTAATTTGTTTGTATTTTTTTAGTAAAGACAGGGTTTCACTATGTTGGCAAGGCTGGTCTCGAACCCCTGACCTCATGATTCGCCCGTCTCGGTCTCCAAAAGTGCTGGGATTACAGGCAGGAGCCACCGCGCCCGGCCTAGGTGATGTATTTCAACCTATTGCAGTTATTGTTCTTTTTGATGCTCAAATTGCCCAATCTTTGGCCAGTGGGAGCCTTTGAAACTTGCTTCATATGGCCCCAGTAATCTACAACTTCCTTCTTTTTGATATGACAGTTTTAAAATCATATCTAGTTTATATAATAATGATTATATAATAATATTATGTTTGCATGGTTCTCCATTAATAGTATGGTATATTCAAAAGATAAAAAAATAATAATAGTACAGTATTTTCAGAGAAATCTAGTTCTATCCCTGTCTTCTCAACCTTCTTCCTTCTCCCTTCTCCCATAAGAAACCATTTTATCTTTTTTTATTTACCCCTTTATAAATAGCTGTTGAAACCCCGTCTCTACTAAAAAAAAATACAAAAATTAGCTGGGCCTGGTGGCGTGTGCCTGTAGTCCCAGCTAGTCGGGAGGCTGAGGCAGGAGAATCACGTGGAAGCGGAGCTGAGATCTCAGTGAGCTGAGATCACACCATTACACTCCAGCCCAGGCAAGAGTGTGAGACTGTGGCTCAAAAAAAAAATGTATTCATGGTTTTAAGAAAAGAGAATTTGATACAGCTTTATTAATTATACTATTTTTGCTTAACTTTTGTCTACTAGAGCTGTCATTGGCTGACAAAGGTAAGTTAAAGCCTCCTGCTTCTGGTATATTTCTATCATTTATTTCTTACATTTCCCAGAGGTTATACTTTTTGCATCTTGCCACCCTGTTAATTTGTATTTACAAATTTATGACAGGTATAGCATTATTTCATTTAAAATATTTTCTTTTTAGAGACAGGCTGAAGCGCAGTGGTGCCATCATGGCTCACTGCAGCCTTGAACTCCTGGGCTCAAGTGATCCTTCCACCTCAGCCTCCCAAGCAGTTGGGACTATGAGCATGAGCCACCACACCCAGACACACACATTGTTCTATTTAATTTATTTATTTAATTCACTTTACAAAATGGGTCGACACATTGTTCTAAATCTTCACCCCAACATAGCCAGACACTACCTCTACCAACAACAATAACAACAATTTAAAATTAGCTGAGCATAGTGGCGGCATGTCTGTAATTCCAGCTACTCTGGAGGCCAAGGTGGGAAGATTAGTTGAGCCCAGGAATTGAGGCTGCAGTGAACTGAGATCGCGCCACTGCATTCCAGCTTGGGTGACAGAGCAAGACCCCATCTCTAGAATAAATAAGATCGTCATCAATAAATCACAATGTCTCATATGGACTCATGATCTTGTAACACATTTTGTATTAAAATTGTTTATCTAGACAGAGTCCCTGCAAAAAATACTTGTCTGGGGCCCCATACATTTTAGGGGCAGTGCTGTGGTCAGCCTTTGAGATGGTCCCTGATGATCCCCCCTCCTGGTGTCTGTGCCCCCCGACCCTTGAGTGTGGTCTGGATTTTGTGACTCAAAGCAAATAGAATATGGTAGAAATGATGAGATACCACCTCCAAGATTCGTTTATAAAAAGATCCATCTCTCTCCCTCTCACTGGCGCCCAGCCATTGATTAGAAAGGCTATATGAAAAAAATGAGGCCCTGGAGACTGAGAGGCCACATGGAGGAGAACCGAAGCACCCCAGCCAACAGCCAACACCGGCCATCAGCCACATGAGTGGGCCTTCTTGGCAGACATCCCCAGCCCGAGTCAAGCCTTCAGATGACTGCAGCCCTAGATGCAGTCCTAGATGACTGCAGCCCTAGATGTAATCTAGGTCTCATGAGAGACCCTGAGCCAGAACTCTCTATTAGTAATAGCTAAGCTGCACCCAGATCCCACACCTATAGAAACTGTAAGATAAAAATGTTTGCAGTTTTAAGCCATTCCTAATAATTTTTTTAGACAAAATGTCTCTAAATATAATGATTAAATTTATTTATATTTATTTATCTTTTGAGATGGAGTCTTGTTCTGTCACCCAGGCTGGAGTGCAGTGACACAATCTCGGCTCACTGCAACCTCCACCTCCCGGGTTGAAGTGATTCTCCTGCCTCAGCCTCCCGAGTAGCTGGGACTACAGGCGCACCGCGCGCACTACCACACCTGGTAATTTTTTTGTATTTTTAGTAGAGACAGAGTTTCACCACGTTGGCCAGGCTGGTCTCGCACTCCTGACCTCAAGTGATCCACCCACCTCGGCCTCTCAAAGTGCTGGGATTACAGGCGTGAACCACCACACCCCGATTTTTTTCTTTTTTTTTTTTTTTTTGAGACAGGGTCTCACTCCATGTCCCAGGCTGGATTGCAGTGACACGATCTCGGCTCACTGCAACCTCCACCTCCCAGGTTCAAGTGATTCTCAGGCTCCCAAGTAGCTGAGATTACAGTTGCCCACCACCGCACCCGGCTCATTTTTATATTTTTAGTAGAGACGGGGTTTCATCATGTTGACCAGGCTGGTCTCGAACTCCTGATCTCAGGTGATTTGCCTGCCTCAGCCTCCCAAAGTGCTGGGATTACAGGCATAAGCCACCACACCCGGCCCAAGTTTATTTTCAAAGATGTCTGTGAATGCCACCTCTGATTTATAAATATGGATGAACACATTTTTATAGAGGAAAAAAATCTTTATTTTTACTTTTTTTTTTTTAAGAGACAGGGTTTCACTCTGTCGCCCAGACTGGAGTGCAGTGGTACAATCATAGCTCAGTGCAGCCTTGACCTCATGGACTCAAGCGACCCTCCCACCTCAGCCTCCTGAGTAGCTGAGACTACAGGCATATGCCACTATGCCTGGCTAATTTTTTATACTGTTTTGTAGAGACTGGGTTTTGCCATGTTGCCCAGGCTGGTCTCGAACTGCTGGGTTCAAGTCATTGCCTGCCTTGGCCTCCCAAAGTGTTGGGATTACAGGCATGAGACACCACGTCCAACCAGAAAAAAATCTTATACATAGTATATAATAATCCTGAGACATAGCGTACATAACATACATAATATACCAAGAATATAAAATAACGAGATTCAGTCAGTTTGGAGTAGAATCCAAACATCTGTATCTTAATAAAACTTTATGGGTAAGTCTGATGTGCACTGAGCATCACTGGCCTAGAAGATGTGAGATTCAAATTAAAGAAGGCTGTGACTAAGTAGGCATTTACAATAATAACCAATTATTATGACCAATAATACTCTATACTGCTGTTGTCTCATATCGTCAACCAAAGCACCACCAGGACTCTGATGAATACAGGAACATTCAACGGAAATATTTCTTCTTTTTTTTTTCGGAAATTTTTTTTTTTTAAGACGGTGTTTCGCCATGTTGGTTAGGCTGGTCTTGAACTCCCGACCTCAGGTGATCCACCCACCTTGGCCTCCAAAGTGCTTGGATTACAGGCGTGAGCCACCGTGCCCGGCGGAAATATTTCTTTTTTTTTGAGATAGGGTCTCACTCTGTTGCCATGGCGTGATCTCAGCTCAATGCAGCCATGACTCCCACTTCAGCTTCCCAAGTAACTGGGAGTATAGCTGCATGCCACCATGCCCGTTTAATTTTTTTTAGTTTTTAGTACAGACGGGTTCTCACTGTGTTGCCCAGGCTGGTCTTGAACTCCTGGGCTCAAGTGACCCACTGGCCTTGGCCTCCCAAAGTGTTGGGATTATAGGCGTGAGCCACCGCCCTGGCCAGGAAATATTTCATAAGAGTTTCATTCAGTGTTTCCTCTAAGTTGCAACATATTATGAAAAGCAAGGGCACAAATCTCCGGGAACTTCCCATAAAGCATACACTTTCTTTTTGTTTATTTGTTTTCCTTTCTTTGAGACAGTCTCCCTCTGTTGCCCAGGCTGGAGTGCAGTGGCGTGATCTCGGCTCACTGCAACCTCTGCCTCCAGGGTTCAAGCGATTCTCCTGCCTCAGCCTCCTGAGTAGCTGGGATTACAGGCACACACCACCATGCCCAGCTAATTTTTGTATTTTTAGTAAAGACGGGGTTTCGCTATGTTGCCAGGGTGGTCTCAAACTCCTGATCTCAAGTGATCTGCCCACCTTGGCCTCCCAAAGTGCTAGGATTACAGGCATGAGCCACCACGCCCGGCCTAAGTTTTGTATTTTTAGTAGAGACAGGGTTTCATTCTGTTGTCGAGAATTCCTGGTCTCGTGTGATCTGCCCGCCTCGGCCTCCCAAAGTGTGCACAGATGTGAGCCACCACGCCCAGTCTCCAGCATCTTTTATTAAATAAAGTGAAAGATCTGATCCTTGGAATTTTCTAGAGGCCTTGTATGAAATCTCAAAGATAGATACAAAGGAGATCATGAAAGTTAAATTTTATTTTATCTTTTTCTATATTTAGGTCTGACTTTGGGAAGATAAAAATGAAAAACTAGGTCAGGGGTGGTGGCTTGGCCCGGTGCAGTGGCTCACGCCTGTAATACCAGCACTTTGGGAGGCCAAGGCGGGTAGATCACCTGAGGTCAGGAGTTCAAGACTAGTCTGGCCAACAGGGTGAAACCCTGTCTCTACTAAAAAATATATAAAAATTCGCTGGGCATGGTGGTGTGTGCCTGTAATCTCAGCTACTCAGGAGGCTGAGGCAGGAGAATTGCTTGAATCCAGGAGGCGGAGACTGCAATGAGCTGAGATGGCACCACTGCATTCCAGCCTGGGCAACAGAGCAAGATTCTGTCCCCCTACCCCACCAAAAAAAAAAGTAAACACATACTAAAACCAAAAAAAGCACAGAAAACTACTCTAGTAAAACAATCCTTGCTGTCTAGGCAGATTAAATGTAAAGAATAACTGGCCAGGTGTGGTGGCTCATGCCTGTAATCTCAGCACGTTGGGAGTCTGAGGCAGGCAGATCACAAGGTCAGGAGTTCGACCAGTCTGGCCAATATGGTGAAACCCTGTCTTTACTAAAAAAAAACCCACAGAAATTAGCCGGGCGTGGTGACATGTAGTCCCAGCTACTCAGAAGGCTGAGGCAGGGGAATGGCTTGAACCCAGGAGGTGGAGGTTGCAGTGAGCCAGGATTGTGCCACTGCACTCCAGCCTGAATGACAGATCGAGACTCTGTCTCAAAAAAAAAAAGAATAACCGTGCATGGAAACAAACCTAAGACACAAATGCATCGCACGGCTTCCTCCACAACTCAGGTGTAATCAACCAAGGCAAGTAACATTCACTTTCCAAGTTTCATATCATGGGACAAACTGACACTTTACTTGAAGACAGATGTCAGGGGCCCAAAGGTCAGAACTAATTTCATAGTAATACTAAGATACGTTTTGTTTTGTTTTATGAGACAGGGTCTTGCTCTGTCATCCAGGCTTGAGTGCAGTAGCACCATCATAGCTCACTGTGGCTTCAAATTCTTGGGCTCAAGCAATCCCCCTACCTCAGCCTCCCAAGTAGCTGGGACTACAGGCATGCACCACCACACCTATTTTTATTTTTAAATAAAAATAAAAAGTAGAGACAAGATCTCTCTATGTTGCCCAGGAAATGTAAAGGAGTTTGATTTTCTAATTTTCCTATAATTTTAGGAATATTTGATTTGTATAAGTGCTTATGTATCTCTATCAGCCAATCGGAACAGAGTTCCTTTAAGTGACTTCATAAAATAGTTTATGGATACCCGCCAGAGACAGGAAAATATTACTCACCTGAGGAGTCTGACTACTGCCTCAAGTGATCCTCCCGCTTCAGCGTCCCAAAATGCTGGGATTACAGGCATGAGCCACTGTACCCGGCCTTAAGATATTCTTTATGTTAAACATGTTAATGCCTTCATTATTACTATGACTCAATAAATGTTTACAATTTTCTGTTTTAATTTTCTTTTTTTTTTTTTGAGATGGAGTTTTACTCTTGTTGCCCAGGCTGGAATGCAGCAGCGTGATCTCGGCTCACCGCAACCTCTGCCTCCCAGGTTCAAGTGATTCTCCTGCCTCAGCCTCTCGAGTAGCTGGGATTACAGACATGTGCCACCACACCTGGCTGATTTTTTTGTATTTTTAGTAGAGACGGGGTTTCTCCATGTTGGTCAGGCTCGTCTCGAACTCCAGACCTCAGGTGATCAGCCTATCTCAGCCTCCCAAAGTGCTCAGATTACAGGCATGAGCCACCGCGCACAACCATCTGTTTTAATTTCTAATTCAGTAAGTATCAATAGCCATAACCCACATAAATCAAAGCTTTTGGGGATCTTTAATAAGCCCTAAGAGATTAAATAGAAGCAACTTTGACTTCACAGAGGTGTGGACAATTGTGAAATGTCATTTTAGTCAACTAGCCAAGCTCAGGGCTACACCTAACCCAGCTTCCTAGAATGGCCCACATCCCTTATACGACATCTTGATGTGGCAAAAATGGACATGTTGATCGACAGACCCCAAAACAGGGCCTCTCTGTAGCATATACAAACAAGCAGCAGGCCAGGCACAGTGGCCTACGCCTGCAATCCCAGCAGTTTGGGAGGCCAAGGCAGGTGGATTGCTTGAGCTCAGGAGCCCAGACCCGCCTGGGCAACATGGCAAAATCCCGTCTCTACAAAAAATACAAAAATGATGGCTGGGTGCAGTGGCTCAGGCCTGTAATCACAGCACTTCATGTGGCCAAGGCGGGAAGATTGCTTGAGTCCAGGAGTTTGAGACCAGCCTGGGCAACATGGTGAAACCCTCTCTCTAAAAAAATACACAAATTAGCTGGGTGTGGTGGTGAATGCCTGTTGTCCCAGCTACTTGGGAGGCTGAGGTGGGAGAATCACCTAAGCTCGGGAGGTCGAGGCTGCAGTGAGCTGAGATCAGGCCACTGCACTCCAGCCTGGGCAACCGGAGTGAGACCCTGTCTCAAAAAAGCAAAAAAACAAAATCTAGCCGGGCTTGGTGGCGTGCGCCAGTAGTCCCAACTACTTGGGAGGCTAAGGTCGGAGGATTGCTTGAGCCCAGGAGGTTGAGGCTGCAATGAGCCGTGTTTGCACCACTGCATTCCAGCCTGGGTGACAAAGTGAGACCCTGTCTTAATTAAAATAAATTGAATTAAATTTAAAAGTAATAAGAAGATGCAAAATTATACAAATTTAAAATTGTGCTTAGTAACCAGTGTTTCCGTTTTCTTCCTTACTTAGAAATTATCTGGGCATCCAATGAATATCCATTAATTAAGTCAATTGAGTATCAGTCAGATCTTCCAAGTTACCTTGGAAGTTATCTTCAAGATGACATACTACAAAACATAATTTCGTTGAAATAAACTTATTAATGATTTATTTTAGTCAAATGCAAGGATACACTTTTTGTAATCTTCAACAATATGTAGGAGTAGTGGTAGCTTATTTGATCAGTAAACCTTCATCATTTAGGAAAACACAAACTTAGATAAATGCACACTTGTATTATACTTAACACTAACAAAGCAGAGAGAAAACATCCATAATAATTACAGAATAATTACCTGATACTAGCATAATATTGTTTTGTTTTTTTTGAGACAAGGTCCAGTTCTGTCACCCAGGCTGGAATGCAATGGCGTGATTTAACCCCCCTGCAATGTCCGCCTCCCAGGCTCAAACCATCCTCCCACTTCAGCCTCCTGAGTAGCTGGGACTACAGGCAGACACCGCTACTACTGGCTAATTTTTGTATTTTTGGTAGAGACAGGGTTTTGCCATGTTGGTCAGGCTGGTCTCAAACTCCCAGGCTCAAGGGATTCTCCCACCTTGGCCTCCCAAAGTGCTGGGACTACAGCCCACTGAGCCGCTGGACCCATCCTATACTGTTTTTATTAAACTCAAATAATTAAACTAGTGTCATTTGCCAAATATTTATCTTAATTATGAGAACTTGGATTTTTTTTTTTTTTTTTTTTTGAGACAGAGTCTCCCTCTGTCACCCAGGCTAGAGTGCAGTGGCGTGATCTTGGCTCACTGCAACCTCCACCTCCCGGGTTCAAGCGATTCTCCTGCCTCAGCCTCCTGAGTAGCTGGGATTACAGGTGCACACCACCACGTCCGGCTAATTTGTATTTTTAGTAGAGACGGTGTTTCACCATGTTGGCCAGGCTGGTCTCGAACGCTTGACCTTGTGATCCGCCCATCTTGGCCTCCCAAAGTGCTGGGATTACAGGCATGAATCACTACACCCTGGTGAGAACTTGGATTCTTAAAAAGTCTCCGAATTAGTTTCTGAAGGAGGAACCTTTTTCAAGTCTAGTACATTTACGGTATTAAAAGTTCAATTTCTTCCTGGACTACAGAGGCCAGCCATTTAAAAAGTTTGATTTCCTCATTTTCCTATAATTTTAGGAACATTTGATTTGTATAAGTGCTTATTTATCTCTAGCAGCCAATAAGAACTGAGTTCCTTTAATTTAAGTGACTTCACAAAATAAGGTATGGCCGCCCTCCAGAGATGGGAAAACATTACTCACTCCAGGAGCCCAACTGCAGCCACAGAAGGAGCTTAATGCTTCATTTTCACACCGTTAGCCACAGGGCAAGAGATTCTAGAGGCTCAGGCTAATATGCCTGACTCCTGCTGTTCTCTGCCAACATCCATTCACTTGTTCCCAGAAGTCACCAAATGGTCAGATCAGAAAGCCAAATTCCCAATCATCACTGCCACCACTAGGGAATAGCTCAGCTAGAAACGAACCAAAACCCAAAATACAACAATATAACAAGGGACAGACAGGGTGGCCTGGCTTTGGCTGGCTGTTTGCTTTAATTTGACTCACCTAAGGGGCAGGGTGACATGTGGTTAAAAAGTTACTTTTCTTTCTTTTCTTTTTTTTTTTTTTCTTTTGAGATGGAGTCTCGCTCTGTCACCAGGCTGGAGCGCAGTGGCCGCCATCTCGGCTCACTGCAACCTCTGCCTCCCGGGTTCAAGCAATTCTCCTGCCTCAGCCTCCTCAGTAGCTGGGAATACAGGTGCACACCACCACGCCCAGCTAATTTTTGTATTTTTAGTAGAGGAGGGGTTTCACCATGTTGGCTAGGATGGTCTCGAACTCCTGACCTTGTGATCCACCCGCCTTGGCCTCCCAAAGTGCTGGGATTACAGGCGTGAGCCACCGTCCCCAGCCAAAAGGTCTTTTTCTATTGATTGCCACTGGAATTGCCCTCCTGAAGTGCTGCAGTGATCTGTGCTCCTGCTCAAGGACCCACAGTGGCTCCCTCCTTCCTGTTACCATGTGGATGCCACTGAGTATTTCCTCAGTTTCCATGTCAAGCTGTCATCTGTCTGAATATGTATCGAGGCCATGGTGCTCACTGTGTGTCACGATCATTGCAAGCAAGGCCAGGGGTGGCGTCTGCCCTTAGTTTGGGTCACTGGATAGATTTGAGGGGTTCTTAGCAATGTCAGCTCCCCAAGGGTAGAGGTTTTGTATGCCTTGTTCAGTGTCATAACTTGGCACAGTGCCTGGTACATGTAGAGACTCAGTCAATATAGGTCAGAAGAATGAATGAATGTACTCCTGAACCCTCAACTGAGTCTTGAGGAAACTAAGGCACAGAGTGGTAAAGTGACTGGCTTAGGACCATGTGGGCGAGTCATGGGAGTAATGGGATTTTCCCAGGGTCCCCAGTTACTTACCCAGTGGCCACCCATTTCTTTTCACAGCCCCTGGTATTTCCTGACAGCGGGAGACAAAGACGTGCACCACTGGCCGTGCGCAGAGGCTTATGCCTATAATGCCAGCTACCTGGGAAGCTGAGACATGAGAATCGCTTGAACCCAGAAGGCCGAGGTTGCAGTGAGCCAAGATCATGCAACTACACTCCAGCCTGGGCAACAGAACAAGACTCCGTCTCAAAAAGGAAATGCACCACCAAGATCCCCTTTCAAGGAAAGGCTCACTGCGCAGCTGCAGGGAGTGCAGTGGGCAGGCAGCCTCCAGCTGTCAGCTCCATCAGGGTCTGCAGAGAGCCACTTCCCCAAACTCATGCCCTCTCCCCCAAAACACTCTGCTGCACCATCCCTGCACCAGAGCTCCCTGCTGGGCTGGCCAAGGCATTGTGTGGTTTGCATCGTATTCCGCTCTCCCCCTGCCCAGTCCTGCTTCCTCCTCCTTCCCTTTACATCAACTGATAAACCTCCTGTGCCCCAAACTCCAGCTCAAATTCTGCTTCTAAAGAACCTGCCCTGGGACACTGCCCAGTGAAAGTAAGGGGTCCCAACACTGCCTCCACCAGGAGTTACCCCAGGGGAAAGCATATGAGTGGAATGGTGCCTTTATTGGCTGAAGAGTAGTGGAAAGAGTCAAGAAAGCCCACCTGAGAAAACCAGAGGACTGCAGGTCAAAGTCAAGGGTGCAGGAAAGTGACCCTGAGAAGGTCTCGGGGCACTGTGTTCTATAAGGCTCAGCCCAACACAACCAAGTGAGTGAGCAGAGCAAGAAAACCTAGGACTGGCTTTTATCCAGAACATGTTTCCACCTGGTTCTGAGCGAATCACGATATCAAAAAGCTGGGTACAGTGGCTCACACCTGCAGTCCCAGCTACTTGAGAGGCAGGGATGGGAAGATCACTTGAGCTCAGGAGGTCAAGTCCAGTCTGGACAATATAGTGAGACCCTCCCCCATCTCTAAAATAAAGAAGAAAGCAAAAAGCCCAAGGGAAGAGCAGATGGATTGCATGTTTCTGGAGCTGGGAAATCAGTCTGCAGGGAGTTCCTGAAACAAGTAATATGCAGCGTAGCTCAAGAAGCAGGTTGTTTTAACTTAGAAAAACTCAACATTGAAGAGTTGAAAGTGATGGTACCAGCCGGGCATGGTGGCTCATGCCTGCAATCCCAGCACTTTGGGAGGCCAAGGTGGGCGGATCACTTGAGGCCAGGAGTTTGAGACCAGCCTGACCAATGTGGCAAAACCTATTTCTACTAAAAATACAAAAATTAGCTGGACATGGTGATGTGCATCTGTGGCCTCAGCTACTGGGGAGGCTGAGGCACGAGAATAGCTTGAGCCCCAGAAGCAGAAGTTGCAGTGAGCCCAGATGCCAGATGGCGCCACTGCATTCCAGCCTGGGTGACGGCAGCGGGGGAGGGGGGTGGGGGGAAGGGGGGCAGGGGGGAGAAGAAGAAGAAAGTGATAGTACTTAGCACTTCAATAATCTCTCGGTTGCAAGAGTGAGCTATGTTGATGTGTTTAGAGCCGACCGACCCTTGTTATGAAATGCTAGAGCACCATCATGGACAGACGGAGCACAGAGCGCCAGAGACACCAGCCGGAACCTCAGTTAGCTGTGGCAGGAGGGGCTTAATGGCTTCTTCTGTATAATTGAGTGCTAATTTCTAACCATGATTGCACTGTGGTCTTGAGCTTATGGCCACTTTAAGTCATTGTTTTGTTTTGTTTTCGAATTTATTATTATTATTTAGAGACACGGTCTCACTCTGTTGCCCAGGCTGGAGTGCAGTGGCACGATCACTGCACATTTTTTTTTTTTAATGAGACAGAGTCTCACTCTGTCGCTCAGGCTAGAGTATAGTGATGTGATCTCCTCCAGCTACCGGGTTCAAGCAATTCTCCTACCTCAGCCTCCTGAGTAACTGGGATTACAGGCGTGTGCCACCATGCCCAGATAATTTTTGTATTTTTAGTAGAGATGGGGTTTCACCATGTTGGCCAGGCTGGTTTCGAACTCCTGACCTCATGATCCACCCACCTCAGCCTCCCAAAGTGCTGGGATTACAGGCATGAGCCACTGCCACTGCGCCCAGTCATGGCACATCTTTTCGATACAAATGAGGCTGTGAGGTAGAATTTGCCATCAGTGACTTTCCCTTTGAATAAGCACCTGAAAATGAACTTAGTGTAGTTATGTCAGGGTCTCATAGGGGTGTTCAACATTGTACTTTAGCCACTTATATTCACCGCAAGAGAGAACACCCAAGGTCACCAAAGTATCCTTTCTTGGGTCCAGGGGTGAGAAAATGGGTAAACTATGCATCCACTTCCTCGTTTTTCCTCCATTGTCCACTAAACCTAACTGATAGGCCCATTTCAATTTTTAGTGTCTGCTGTGAAGACTGCTCAACTTGATCCAATCATATGCGTGATTCAACTGGTTAGGATTCAACTGGCTGTCTTCTATTCCTTTAGCTAAAGATTTGGTCTCTGTATGGAATACAGGAATTCATGACTTATATTTTCAAGGTTGATCATGCCCTTCATCCATTAAAAGGGTCCTCTTTGACTGCTTAGTGCTTTTTTTCCTTAATTTTATCTTGAATTTCTATTCCAACTGCTGTTTTCTCTGTCTCTTTACTTTTCTCATGCATTTTTACGCATCATTTAAAAAATATTTCTGAATCATATTGGTTCAGATGTCATTTGGTTGTTTCTTGGAATACTCATTCAGTCTGAGTGCCCTTGTCAGCTTTTTTTTTTTTCTGAGCTTTTTTTTTTTTTTCTCACTCTATCGCCCAGGCTGGAGTGCAGTAACATGATCTCAGCTCGCTGCAACCTCTGCCTCCCAGGTTCAAGCGATTCTCCTGCCTCAGCCTCTTGAGTAGCTGGGACTACAGGCACATGCCACCACACCTGGCTAATTTTTGTATTTTTTTGGTACAGACGAGGTTTCACTGTGTTGGCCAGGCTGGTCTCAAACTCCTGGCCTCAAGTGATCCACCCGCCTCAGCCTACCAAAGTGCTGGGACTACAGGCATGAGCCACTGCGCCCGGCCTATCCCTGTTTTTAATTCAATTTGTGGTTACCTTTAGGTTTTTTAAAAATACAGTTGAGGCCGGGTGCGGTGGCTCACGCCTGTAATCCAGCACTTTGGGAGGCCAAGGCGGGTGAGTCACAAGGTTAAGAGATCGAGACCATCCTAGCCAACATGGTGAAACCTTGTCTCTACTAAAAATACAAAAACTAGCCGGGTATGGTGGCGCATGCCTGTAGTCTCAGCTACTTGGGAGGCTGAGGCAGGAGAATTGCTTGAACCTGGGAGGTGGAGGTTGTAGTGAGCCAAGATTGCGCCACTGCACTCCAGCCTGGCGACAGAGTGAGACTCCGTCCCCCCAAAAACATAACAAAAAACAAAAACAAAACAGTTGAATCTACAATTCTCATTATCAGCAGCAGAAATGAAAGAATTATCTATTCTTCTCTCCTTTGCGAATGGGACGTGAACTCTCCTGATAGCACACGAACAGGGGTTTCGATGCTCTGAGAGTCACACAGGCTGGTGTAGGAATACTTGGGGTAAAAGACTGGGATAGGAACACAGACTGCAGTTTGGAAATGCTGGGGTCAGACAGACTAGGTATAGACACTCCTGGTGTCATATTGACTGTGATATGAGCACTTCTGGGGTCACATAGATAGGAATTTGGACACCTATGGGTCTCACAGACTGGAGTGTGAACTTACGGGTTCCGGAACCAGGATGCCAACAATCCTCGGGCCACAGAGACTAGAATGTGGACACTCCTAACTGCATACATACTGGGACGTGACTATTTCTGGTGTCACACAGAGCAGGGTACAGAAACTCCTTGGGTCATGCAGCATCAGGTGTAGATCATAGGAGTGTCCACATCCCAGTCTGTGACTCCACTAGAACTCACATTTATTTCCGTGAACACTTTTGTCTCTCACCCCATTATATCCAGACTGCACTCTGCATTTCCCTAATAGTGACTACTTTGAAGTCCTTATAAGTCCAGTAATTTCATCTTCTACATTTGGGTTCAGATCTGAAGGCCACTAATGCTGAAGTATTTAAACCTGGCCATAATCTCAGGTTTAAAGTGTAACTGAAGAGGCATGGATATTGAGACACTTAACAATGGTCCCATCGGGCGCAGTGGCTCACGCCTGTAATCCCAGCACTTTGGGAGGCTGAGGCGGGCGGATCACCTGGGGTCAGGAGTTCAAGACCAGCCTGGCCAACATGGTGAAACCCCGTCTCTACTAAAAATACAAAAGTTAGCTGGGCATGGTGGTGCATGCCTGTAATCCCAGCTACTCGGGAGGTAGAAGCAGGAGAATCACTTGAACCCAGAAAGCAGAAGTTGCAGTGAGCCGAGATCGCGCCACTGCACTCCAGCCTGGGCAACAGAGTGAGACAATATCTCAAAAGAAAAAAAAAAAAAGCCATGCGTGGTGGCACGCACCTGTAATCCCAGCTACTCAGAAGGCTGAGGCAGGAGAATTGCTTGAACCCAGGAGGTAGAGGTTGCAGTGAGCTGAGATCATGCCACTGCACTCCAGCCTGGGTGACAATAGCAAGACTCTGTCTCAAAAATAAAAAATAAAACAGGAAGGTATTGATGGCAAACTCACTAACCAAAGTCCTTGTTTAAGGGGGCACTAACAGTGGTAGTTTTATCAGAGGCCTGTGTGGAAGGCAACACTATCAGAGAGGAATTTATAGTGGAAGAATGAACAGAGACCATAGTTTAAAATCAGATAGGGACATTGATGATATAAGAATTAATACACAGAGTCCAATAATAGACCAGAAAATCACTGATGATGGAATAAAGACACCCAGATTTGAGGTCAAATAAGAGGGGCAAGGATTTTGACCAGGCATGGTGGCTCATCCCCGTAATCCCAGCACTTGGGGAGGCCAAGGCGGGCGGATCACCTGAGGACAGGAGTTCGAGACCAGCCTGAACAACATGGAGAAACTCCGTCTCTACTAAAAATGCAAAATTAGGCCGAAGCTCGGGCACCTTTCAAGGACCCAGAGGTAGGGTTTTGGCCTAGGTAACCGGGCGGAGATGTGGTTCGAGATTCTCCCCGGACTCGCTGCCATGGGCGTGTGCTTGCTTATTCCAGGACTGCCTACTGCGTACATCCACAGGTTAACTAACGGCGGCAAGGAAAAAAGGGTTGTTCATGTTTTGTATCCATGGAATTTGTTGGAAAGAGATAGGCGCATCTCTGGAGTTGATCTTTACTATAAGTCAAAGGGTTTGGAGAACATAGATTAAAGAAGCATTTTCCTGATTGATGAAAAAATAACTCAGTTATGGTCATCTACCCCTGCTAGAAGATTATACAATATATTATGTAGCATGCAGTGTGTTATGTAGTGCTTAATAGAAATAAAATTTTAAAAAATGCAAAATTAGCTGGGCATGGTGCCTGTAGTCCCAGCTACTTGGGAGGCAGAGGCAGGGGAATCGCTTGAACTTAGCAGGCGGAGGTTGCAGTGAGCCGAGATCGCGCCACTCACTCCAGCCTGGGCAACAAAAGCAAAACTCTGTCTAAAAAAAACAAAACAAAACAAAAGGCTGGGCGTGGTGGCTCATGCCTGTAATCCCAATACTTTGGCAGGCCAAGGTGGGCGGATCATGAGGTCAGGAGTTCGAGACCAGCCTGACCAACATGGTGAAACCCTGTCTCTACTAAAAGTACAAAAATTAGCCGGATGTGGTGGCACGCGCCTGTAATCCCAGCTACTCAGGGAGGCTGAGGCAGGTGAATCGCTTGAACCCTGGAGGCAGAGGTTGCAGTGAGCTGAGATCGCGCCACTGCACTCCAGCCTGGGTGACAAAGCGAGACTCCATCTCAAAAAAAGGTGGGGGGTAAGGATTTTTAATTAGTTCTGCTTTAATTATGCTGTTGAATATCTAGACAGAGAGATGGGATTTGATACTGGGATACTTAGCAAATGCTTGACTTCAGACTAGAGGAATATTCCAGGTATAACAGTTAACAGAGACTCTGGTTTAGGGTTGGACCAGAGAAAAAGGGATGAGGACAATTGAATTACTATCTGGGTTTGACGTCAATTCAGAGGGGATTCAAGTCTAGAATAGTTAACAGAGCCTGGGGTTTGAGTTCACACTCTAGGGCACTGGTGTTAGGAGAGATAACTGCACAAGTTCAATGGTAGATCCACAGGACACTGGCGATGGAGCAGTTAGCAGAGGATCAGATTCAAGGTCAAACCAGATGGGAGTTGGTGATATATTTAATAGAAGACTGGTCTGAGAAGGCTTGGGGTGGAAGGATTTGGGGATAGTTAAATGACTGTGTTGGCTAACTAGACCAGTAGATCTTGAAATATGAAATAGGAAATGTAAGTCCTGGTTATGAGTCAGACAGACTAGAGAGCAAGGAGAGTGGAAGAGCTCTGATTAGGGAGCAGGATGACCCTAATGTGGAATGACTAGAAAAGATAACACAGACTTTGAGAACAAGCCAGAAGGACATTGACGCTGTAGTGGTTAACAGCAGACCAGGTTTGAGATCAGACCAATTGATGGTTTAGGGGTTAAAATGGCCTACATTCAAAGTCAGATCAGAGGGGACAGAAGGTTGAATAGTTAAAAAGAAGACCAGGTATGATCCATGCGGATGTTGGATGCAAAATGAACAGAGGTCCAGGTTTGATTAGAGACCAGAAGGACCTGTAAGCTAGAATATCAAATGAAGGTCAGCCGGGCACGTGGCTCACACCTGTAATCCCAGCACTTTAGGAGACCAAGGTGGGAGGATCACTTGAGGTCAGGAGTTTGAGACCAGCCTGGCCAATGTGGTGAAACCCCATCTCTACTAAAAATACAAAAATTAGCCAGGGGTGGTGGCACACACTGTAATCCTGGCTACTTGGGAGGCTGAGGCAGAAGAATCGCTTAAACCCAGGAGGCGGAGGTTGCAGTGAGCCCAGATCATGACACTGCACTCCAGCCTGGAGAACAGAGAGAGACTCTGTCTCAAATAAACAAACAAACAAACAAATAAACAAATAAATAATAAAGTGTCTGGGTTTGAGGTCATAGGTGCTGGTGAAAGAAACATTAAGAGATGCCCAGTATGAGGTCAGACCAAAGAGTGAGGCCTGGGCTTAAGTTTGGACTCCACAGGCCAACTGTTTGGTACAACTGTTTTGGTTTTCTTTTTCTTTTCTTTTTTTTTTTTTTTTGAGACGGAGTTTTGCTTTGTTGCCCAGGCTGGAGTGCAATGGCGCAATCTTGGCTCACCGCAACCTCTGCCTCCCAGGTTCAAGCGATTCTCCTGCCTCACCCTCCCAAGTAGCTGGGATTACAGGCATGCACCACCATGCCTGGCTAATTTTGCATTTTTAGTAGGGATGGGGTTTCTCCATGTTGATCAGGCTGGTCTTGAAGTCCTGACCTCTAGTGATCTGCCCGCCTCAGCCTCCCAAAGTGCTGGGATTACAGGCGTGAGCCACTGAGCCCGGCCAATGGTACAACTGTTAATACAGAAGTGCAGATTGGAATTGATACCATAAGGACATTGATGGTGAAATAATTAACAGAGGCCCAGATGCAAGGTCAGGACTGAGGGTCCTTGAGGTTGGAATGGAGCAAAAGGCACTGATCACAAAATACTGTAGTTAATAGAAGCCCAAGTTTAGTTCTAGGTCAGATCAGAAGCCAACCGCTAGTGAAATATTATACAGTAGCCCTGGTTTGAGATTTGGCCAGTGGTACACTGGTGGGGTAATAGGTAATAAAGGTCTAGTTTTGGTCTCAGACCAGAGAGGCTCTTGATGATGAAGTGGCTGACAAACACACAGGTTCAAAGTCAGACAAAGGGCAGGAAACAGTTAATGGAAGCCTTGATTTGAGGCAAGACCAGAGTAGTATTAACAGTGGAATGGTTGACAGAGCTCCAGATATGATGTCAAACCAGAGGCACAGTAATAATGCTGGACAAGTTAACCGAGGCCCAAATGTGACTGATAACATTATTTTTATTCTTTCTTCATTATTTATTCCCTCTTAGGTGGTGAGTCAAGAAAAGTACCACCAAGATGAATTTAAAGCAGAATGTCAACTCTGCCACCTCAAAATTTCACAAGGAGGAAAGTGCCAAAATCATGCACAACAATATTCACGATCAATCATCTTGAATTCAGACCCAACAGAGAATGTGAAGAGTGTCAACAAAAGAAGAAAGTGTTAGCGAAAAAGGAGGTTCCCCAAAATGATCTTGCCATCCACAGACTTTGGTGGAAACTGGGCATCTGTGTGGTGTTGCACACCGTGCAGAAAAACAGTAACACAGCAGACCTCGACTGTGATCCTTGGAAAGGCCTGCTTCAAGGTTGGCCCTTGGCTGCCGGAGGTACATAGATTCCAGGAGGATTCCTACCACTCCCTAAGAGATAAGAATGGCTCACTCTGGCCGGGTGTGGTGGCTCAAACCTGTAATCCCAGCACTTTGGGAGGCCAACGTGGGAGGATCACCTGACCCAGGAGTTCAAGACCAGCCTGGGGAACATGGTGAAACTCATCTCTACAAAAATCAGCTGGGGGCATGGTGTTGCACGTCTGTGGTCCCAGCTGCTTTGGGAGCTGAGGCAGGAGGACCGCTTGAGCCTGGGAGGCGGAGGTTGCAGTGAGCTGAGATTGTGCCACTGTACTCCAGCCTAGGTGACAGAGCAAGACTCTGTCTCCAAAAAAAAAAAAAAAAAAAAAAAAAATATGTGGGTGGTTTGTGGGTAATTGTGGTTCCTTGGTTGGCAACAGTTCAAGTGTGTTTTTTAAAAACCCAAAAATGTTA
>CAUYLG010043915.1:0-28068 GCA_963573385.1 Cacajao melanocephalus
GTGCCTTGCACCAGTGATTTAATTTAAATCTAAGCTATAAGGTAAGACTTGTCATTAATAAGAAAAACAACACTTGGCCAAGCGCGGTGGCTCACGCCTGTAATCCCAGCACTTTGGGAGGCTGAGGCGGGTGGATCACGACGTCAAGAGATCGAGACCATCCTGGACATGGTGAAACCCCGTCTCTACTAAAAATACAAAAATTAGCGAGGCGTGGTGGCACACGCCTGTGGTCCCAGCTACTCGGGAGGCTGAGGTGGAAGAACTGCTTGAACCCAGGAGGCAGAGGTTGCAGTGAGCTGAGATTGCGTCATTGCACTCCAGCCTGGTGACAGAGCAAGACTCTGTCTCAAAAAAAAAAAAAAAAAATTAAATTAAAAATCAATAACAGTAAGAATGGTAAGAATGGGAGAAAAGCTCCAAATACTTGGAAATACACAAAACTTTCTAAGAATCCATGAATCAAAGAAATAAGAGAAATAAGAAAATATTTTAAACTAAGGGATAATGAAAATATAACCTATCAACATTATGTGGGATACAACTAAAGCAGTGCTTAGAGAGAAGTTTGTAACTTTAATTATATTAGAAAAGAAGCTCTAAAATTAATAATCTGAGTTCTGACCCTAAGAAATTAGAGAAAGAAAAAGTAATTTAAAAACGAACAGCCTCGGGCGCGGTGGCTCATGCCTGTAATCTAAGCACTTTGGAGGCCAAGGCAGGCGGATCACCTGAGGTCGGGAGTTCAAGACCAGCCTGACCAACATGGTGAAACCCCGTCTTTAAAAAAAAAAAAAAAAGAAAAAAGAACAGGCGTTTGATGGGCAGCAGGAGAGAAGAGCGGATCCCAGAGATCCCTGAGACCCTATCCACCACTGCCTTCAGGGCCTCACACGGGAGGATCCGCAGTTGGCGCAGCTGGCCCCACTCACCACCCGACCCACTCACCACCATCCCCACTCACCAGTACCACAAACACCGGGGAGACCCAGTAGCTGCCGCCGCCCCTGCCCTCAGCGCTGCCTACAGCCAGCCCGGCACTGGGAGCAGGGTCCAGGTGGTCTCACATAGTCCAGCAGGGACAAGAAGGTCATCACTAGGAAAGTTTGGGCAACAGTAGAACGGTTCAACGTAAGAAACGGATAATAACACCAAGTGAGATATATTTTTACATCAGATTGCCCTAAAGAATAACCCCAAGAAGCACCTTGGCAGTGGAGGAGCTGGAGAGATGCGGAGTTTGACGTTGCTGAAGGAGGAAAGAATGCGGAGGCAGCCAGCCAACACTGCCGGCCCTGGTGGAGTTCCAGTTCAAGGCAGTAAATATGCAGCAGACTGTACCTATTTAGTCCCTATCTACCTCCTAGGGGTCCTCCAGGCAACTGCCAGCAGAATTACCGAAATAATGAGAGTGGGGAAAAGAACCAGGGAAAAGAGTGCTACTGAAAGCCAGACCCAACAGGCAGGGCCTACTGCAAGGAAAAGTTCCCATCTTCCTTCATGTGGAGACCCCATATGTGGGCAGAAGTGCTGGAGGGTACCCACAACCAGGGTGCAAGAGAACAAAGCAGGCCAGTGAGGCGGAATCCCAGCAGTTTGGAAGGTACTGGGGATACAGACCATGATTCCGCAGGGACCCTGTGCCAAAGATAGTCTAGAGATGACAGAAATAAAGAGGATAAAGAAAAATCAAGGAGATGACACCCAAGGTTAGCAGCCACCTCAGCAACAGTGACACTACAACTTCAAGTACCAGTACAGACAAACTGAAAACTCTTGATATGGTTTGCCTGTTTTGTCTCCTTCAAATCTCATGTTGAAATGTAATCTCCAATGTTGGAGGTGGGGTCTGGTAAGACATGCTTGGGTCATGGGGGCAGATCCTTCATGAAAGGCTTGGTGCTGTCCTCAACCATGAGTTCTTGCTCTGAGTTCAGTGTGATCTGGTTGTTTAAAAGATGGTGGCGGCCGGGCACAGTGGCTCACACCTGTAATCCCAGCCCTTTGGAAGGTCTAGGCGGGCGGATCACGAGGTCAGAAGTTCGAGACCAGCCTAGCCAACATAGTGAAGTCCAGTCTCTATTAAAAATACAAAAAATTGGCTGGGCATGGTGGTGGGCACCTGTAATCCCAGCTACTTGAGAGGCTGAGGCAGGAGAATTGCTTGAACCTGGGAGGCAGAGGCTGCAGTGAGCCAAGATTGCACCACTGTACTCCAGCCTGGGTGACAGAGTGAGACTCTATCTCAAAAAATAATAATAATAATAATAAAAGAATGGCACTCTCTCTTGCTCCATCTCACTTGTTCCCTCTCTCGCCATGTGATATGCTGCCTCCCACTTTGCCCTCTGCCATGACTGTAAGCTCCTCAGGCCTCACCTGAAGCAGATGCTGGTGGCATGCTTCCTGTACAGCCTACAGAACCATGAACCAAAATAAACTTATTTTGTTTATAAATCACCCAGCTTCAAGTATTTCTTTACAGCAGTGCAAAAAGTGGACTAACAATGCTAAACCACAAGATGGCAAAGTGACAAAAAAAAAAAAAAAAAAAAAAGTCAGATCTGCCAGCTGAGAAGCCTCCCAAGGCTTTCTACTATCATCCTGTTCAGTCATCTAACAAGAAGAAATGAATATAAAATTCTAGAAATAAGAAATGAACAAAAGATTGGAGCTGAAGACCTTAAGTGCTTGCTTTCTATCCACTGATCAGATAACTAGAACTATTCGCATTATCTATGCAGCCTGAGATTTTCATTACTTTTACCTAAAGATGTTTCTTTCTGTTAACAAACAGGGTTTTTTTAAGCCTGTTTTTTCTCAATCTGCCTTTAAAAAAAAAGGTTTTTGAATTGTTTTATATTTACTCAAGTTAAGATTTTAAGAACTTCATTTTAAAGCTGTGATAAAAGTTTACAACTTGATTTTTTTAGAAGTCAACAAATTACAAGCACCTGTTAAAAAAGGTCTTAAATAATTTTTAAACCCAAATAGCTAGAAAGAAGGAAATAATAAAAGATATGAGAACAAATTGGTGAAATAGGAAATGAACAAAGAAAAAAAAATCGATGAAACCAATAGTCCTTTAAAAAGCTCAATAAAATTTACAAGCTTCTAGATAGACGAATCAAGAAAGACAAAAATTACACTTCATTCTAACATCAGGAAAGAAAGAAGAGACATTATAGGTCCTAAGCCATTAAACATACAATGAGAATATTAGTAACTTTATGTCCAATAAATTTAACTGCTTAAATGAAGTAATCAAAATGCTAGAAAGACACAAATTACCAAACTGAACCAAGAAGAAACGGAAAATATGAATAGTCCTACATCAATTCAAGAAATTGAATTTGAAATAAAAACCTTCCCACAAAGAAAACTCCGTGCCTAGATGGCTTTACTGGTAAATTTTATCAAGCATTTAGGGGAGAAATGGCATGAATCCTCCAAAAACTCTTTCAGGAAATCAAAGAGAAAATGCTTTACCAGTGATTTTACAAGGTTAATATTACCCTGGTATCAAATTCAGACAAAAATCACAAGAAAAGAAAACCACAGAAATAATAATCCCTCATTAACACAGATACAAAAATCCTTTAAAATATTTTTAGCGAATCAAATCCAAAAGCACACAGGTTTATTTATAATGACAGAGTTTACCTTGGGAATAACAAAAGCTAATCATTCAAAAATCAGTCTATGTAATTCACCATATTAATAGAATGAAAAAGAAAAACCAGATCATTCCAATAGATAAATTCATTTGACAAAATTCAATACCTATTCAGGATAAAAACTCTGAGCAAACTAGGAATAACAGATAACTACTTTAACCTGACTAAGGGCCTCTAAAAAAATCTATAATATCACTTCTAATAGCAGAGAAATATTAAATACCTAGGGATAAATTTAACGAAATATGTATAAGATTTGTACTCTGTAACCTACCAAATACTGTTGAGAAGAGACCTAAATAAATTTAAAAAGTTATCACCTTCATGGATTGGTAGTCTCCACTGACAGTTTCAATACAAAGTAAAAAATCAATGAAATTCCAGTAAGCTTTTTTTTTCAGGTTCTTAAATTTATACAAATACAAAGGAACTAGAAAAGCTAAAGTAATCTTTAAAAATAAGAAAAGGGTCAGAAGACCTAGACTATCTAATTTTAAGACTGACTATAAAGAAAGCTATAGCAATCAAAACAGTATGGTACTGTCAAAACACATAGATCAATGGAACAGAAGAACAGAGTGTAGAAACAGATCTGCACTTGACCTCCTAAAACAGTGAACTGATTTTTGACAAGGTATCAAGTTAATTCATTGAGAGAAAAGATATTCAACAAATGATTCAGGAAAAACTATGCATCCGTATGGAAGAAAATTAACACTTTACCTCATGCCACATGCAAAATTAACTAGAAATGAATGGAATGTAAGAGCTAAAGTTATTTAATATTAAACTTTAACAAAAGAAAATATCTGTAACACTGGGCTGGGTAAAGATTTCTGAACCAGGACACAAAAAACACAAATATCAGAGAAAATCAACTGATAAAATGAACATCCTAATGAAAAATTCTGTTCTTTTAAAAACAGAATTGAAAAAAAAAGCCAGCCACAGATTAGGAGAAAATTTCATATAACATATACTTGACAGAGAACTTGTATCCAGAATATGTAAAGAACTCTTTTTCCACCCAAAATAAAACAAAAAATCCAATTAAAAATGGACAAAAGATTTAAACAGGTACTTTGCCAAAGAAGATACACAGTTTGGAAGTAAGCAAATGAAAAGATGATCATTGCTAATTGGCTGAAAAATAGAAATGAAAGCCACAATGAAATATTCTCTATAATGCCTAAACCAGAAACAATTGACAATATCAAGTGTTAGAAAGGATGTGGAGGAACGGGAACTCATATTGCTGGTGAGAAATCAAAATGTTACAGTCACTTTGGAAAACAGTATGGCAGTATCTTACAAAGCTAAACATACAGTTACCATACACTTCAGCAATCTCATTTCTAGATATTTACCCAAAAGAAATAGAAACATATATCCATATGAACATTTCTACACAAACAATTCATAACAATAAAAACTGGAAACAATTCAAATGTCTACCAGTTAATGAATGGATATGCAAATTGTGATATTACAGGGTACATAGCATTAAGAAAGTATTAATGTACACAATATGAATGAATAGCAAAAACATTATGCTAGGTTTAAAAAAAGTCAAACAGAAAAAACTACATACTAAATAATACTACATGAAATTCTAAATATAAAAATATAACAATAGAAAGCAGATCAGTGGGTACTTAAGGATAAGGGTTACGGGAGAGGATCAACTGCAAAAGGATACAAAGAAACATTTTAGGGTGATGGAAACATTGTGTATTTTGACTATGACAGTGGATCTACCACTATGTACAATATACTTCATCAAACTATACACTAAGAATATATGATTTTTGTTATATGTATATTTTACCTTAATAATGTCTAGAGAAAATCTCATACAGACAAACTTGACATATATATATTAAGTTTGATAAGGTTTCATACTTGATTACTAAAGTTCAACATTATAGGCTGATATGAAATTAAGATTAAATGTTACCTATTTTGAAATCTTAACATGGGAGAGTAACAGTTTGTAACAATTTGCTTTAAAATGAATTTCAAAAATTATTTTGGTCTCAGGTTTCTGAAAATAAAAATGAAAGTTGATTTAATAAAAACAAAAATTGGAAAAAACAATTTAAAATACATGTCACAAATATGCATACTAAAAAACAATCTGAGGGGAAACAATTTGCTATAAGGGGATTAATTACTTTCTACTTCTAATGATTTGGGGACTTTCCTAGATTCATTCTCAATGACTGGGGCTTTGCTAAACTCCTTCTCAGGTGCCCCTGTGGTTACACAGGAAGGCTCATGAAACAGTACTCTAGGATATTAAAAGCTAAACATTTCACCATGGTAAGGTCTTACACCTACAGAGACAAAGAGCTTTTTATCACAAAAAGTAGGAGGTATGGGGGTGATTTAAAATAAAGAAAACAATGCATGTTTCTGCAAAAACTTTATTTTCAAAAAGAACCATTTTATTTTAAATGCTAAACTCATCAATTCAAAATTTTGTTTTCGAAAGATTCTCTCAATAAAGCAATTCATTTTTGCGCTATTTAGTTTGCTGTATTTTTACAAGCACCAGGCTGAGCAAACCATGATTGAGAGAAGCCATCTTATGCACATTGCTGTTGTCCCACATCATTCAGAACAAACCTTTTTAGATCGTTAACTACCACAGGAGTGCTGATTACACAGGCACCAGCAATTTCCTAACCAATGACCACCTGAACAATGATGTGTTCAGCTTCTCAGACCCTGCAGCCTTTCAAAGGTGAATCATTTCACAGTTTGGAACTAGATCTCCATAGCAACTTCCCTTTGAGGGTTTTAGAATCACCATCCAGTAATTCTATGATCATCAAGCTCAACCATTCCCAATGGTTCTTTTCACAGCAGATGGAAAAGGAAGCCTTGAAATTTTACAGTCTATTTCAAGCAATTCATCTGGCAGCCTATTAGAATTCAAAATATTTCGACCTTCAATCACAAAGCATGTTATCTGAAGCTGTGGTGATCTCAAGTCAAGACAAGCAGACGTTTTAGTCTAATCATCCATGATGAGAAGAGACTGACAAAAACTCTTAATTCAACCACCATCAAAATGCTTATTTTAACTGCATGGAAGTCTTTCAACAGGCAATGAAAACACACCATGTACCATTTTATCACAACCTTCTGTTCAAGGAAAATATGAATTCAGAATATTGACATGGATCTCTGCACTTCTTAGACTGCTTGGAACAAATATGTTTCTTAAAAGTTAGCATAAATCCAATTTAAGAGCACTATTATTCTCTGCTGCAAAAGCTAGAAATCTTAAGCAAACAGCAATGGACTTTTGACAAAGTCAGCCAGCTAATAAAATCAAGTACACTTGGATTTCTTAAAGTTTTTCCAGACACAACCTAAAATGATTAATCAGAAAATTAACATCAACTCCTCAGGAAATTAATATCAATTAAAAGGAAAGAATAGATCTCAAAAAACCTTAATTTACAAAAGTTATTGACTTTTCCCCAATTCAACTAAGTCACTAGCGATTTCAAAATATACTAGCCCTATTTTTAAAACATTGGATTAAACTACATTAAAAAAGCTGTACATTTCAAATTGCTACTAAACCACAGTTAATTTATCCAAACTCCTTTTATACCTAAAGGTTCAATGCTATGTAATAATTTCATTAATGTTCAGTATTTATTGTAGGTATTACCCAAATACAGGTATTTATTTCAGTATTTCTTATAGATGTTTGGTGGCATATTATAAACCTATGCAGAAGTTAAAAATACCTATTCTCTATTTATTAATTAAATCAAAACAGCTCTCCATGAAGAACTAAACTAACTTTACAAATAAACTAAATCAAAAGAAATACTGGTAAAAGAAGACAATTTTAATTTACAAATCCACTCTTTTCACAAAGGAACACTATAAATAATCACCAGTTTCAAAGCCTCAGTGCTTTGGAAAAGTAAGATCTACATATAATTAATTCATGAGCAAGAAAAAATATAGTAAACTTACTCTACTTCCTTCAAACATACACTTGACATGATCAAATTGTTATTGCTTTCTGTATACATTGTGTCAGCTAACTTAAACTGTCTTTATATGGGCCTATGAATGAAGTACATTTCAAATCAAATATATAGTATATATGCTATTTTCTATCCAATATCTTTAACCTAAGCTTTATACTTGGTTTAAATGTCTAATCACAAAATGAGAAGATAGCTAAATTATTTTATCTTGTAAAACTGGTTCCAAAAAACTTGTACAAATTTGATAAACTCCTGGCTTCTGAAACTAAGTACAAATTTGCAAATAAATAAGCAATTTAACAATTATTTCAATGAGACCAAAATTAAAACTTTGCTCCTATTCAGTTTTATCTTATATTTTCAAAAGTTCCACTTCCACCAGAAAGGAAGGAGTATGGCAAGAAAGATGCCATATGTTATCCATATCTTACTTGCCTTATAGTGGTTTATGATCTGAGCTGTATAAGTTATATTGAAACTGTATTAGATATTTTAAAAAGCAAATGTGAGTAGAGATTTTAACAAAATCAGAAAAAACCTGCTAATAAAATTCCTGAAGTGCAATTTTATGGTTACAGTTTGACAAACTGTGAGAAATGACTGGCTATTAGTACAATACATCAAAGTTTAAATAATTAGAAATGTCTCAAAATAGTTTCACATGAGTACTCAGTATAATAAACTGACTTCATTTTGTTAAATATTCAAAACTTCATGTCCATATGCTAGATACTCAAATATATACCTTTGTTAGCCTGAAGGCTTATTTATGGGAACTTATTTTAACTTAGGAATACTTCTTTAAAAAAACTATTCAATATCAACAGTTATGGAACCTATAAATATTTTTTGCTGAATTATCTGAAAAACAGACAAAGGCTCATGTGGGATAAACATATAAAAATTGTAGACATAACTACTGGGTAACAATATTATAATAAATTCCCTACAACTACATGCCCTTTACAAAGCAGACTTACTTACTGACTAAATCTGAGTTGTAAAAAATTTCATTATTTGTCTTAGTTGTTCCATTCAGCTTTGAACTTTTTAAGGACAGATATAGTATGAATTTTACTAACCCAGACCTTAGGGTTTTACATCTGACATTGTAAGCACTTAACAAATGTTTCCTATCAATTATTAGACAGTAGTGATAGCTATAATTGAAACATTCCATGTTTCTGAAACATTCTGGACTGGTAACTTTTCACTTGCAAATCACATAATAAAAAAAATTAGAAATAGAAACAGATTAATTTAATGAGAAAGCACAATAAAATAGAAAAATATCTTGATAGCGCTTCATTTTTTACTTTTATCTTCTCCTTTCCTCACAAATTTATAAGAAATCTGCTTCTAGGTTATAAGCTAACATAAAACTACTGAGTCTAACAGCCTAGGGCAACCTTAAGTTTATTTTATAACATATAATCAAGCAACATACTGTAATTGAAGCACACTGAAAACAGCAGTTACTAGCTAATTAACATTAGCAGAAACATTTTTCTCAATGAAGGTTAAAAAAATCTAAAGATTCCATAATAGAATATAGTTTGTTATAAATATTATATTTATGTGGAAAACTATTAATATTTTACCTTCAGTCTAACACTAAGACAATTATAAAACAAATGTATCCATTTCTATTCTTATCAATAGCTTTTCTGCATTTTAACTACAAAATGCTGGGAACATGTAAGTAAAAGCAGACTACTCAGTTTTAAGTACAGCACCAGAAATCCAGCCATATAATCTGAGTACAAATTTGTTGTATGTGTGTTAGTACTCTATTTCTTCAATCAATATAGCAAAAGTGTAGTTACCACAGTACTTGACTTCTGACTGGGGCAGCAATCTAAAGGAAAGCACCTCTGGCAAATGTGTCATTCCTCGGATAAGACAGCAGGATGCAGTATAATGGCTAAAACGTTTTTTTCTAAAGACAGTCATGCTGCTTCAATGACATTCTAAGTCTCCACTGTCCTGGGGACACAAAACTTGAGGAGAACCCTTTTCTACTGGCCTACCAAGCCCTAACAGAATGTTCAAGTATGAAAATACAAGTTACACTGAAATTTCTGCATACATCATTTCATCCTGGCAGTCTAGGAAAAGATATAAATCAAAAGTAGAAAAAGAATCAGTTTTCAGAAGTATCCACGGTAAATGCCGAAGTTTTAAAAATAAACAAATACTAACTGCATGTTTGGAGGTTGCTTACTGGCAAGTAACAAAAGCCCTTAAAAATGCACACAGCCTTTGACTCAGTACTTTTAGGAAATCATCATTTTAGTACTTTTAGGTATTTATCTCAAAGGAAAAAACTCAGGCAAGAGGACAATGGTACATATAAGGTATGTACAGGGAGGTTTGTAGCATCATTCACTTACTCATTCAACAAATACTGAAGAGCACCCACGTGCCTATGGTCATGATATTACATTCTAGTATGGCAAAAAAATCAAAACAAAAACAAAAAAACATGATTTGCTGATACTTAATCAGAGAAAATGATGGAAAAGGAGCATCTGGCAACATAGAGGTCACTGGTGACACAGACAGGGCATTTTTAAATGCTCTTTTGGGAGCAAAACCTCACTGGAGTAGGTTTTTAAAAGAAATAGAATGTGAAGAAGTGGAGGCAACCTCTTTTTAGCTTTGTTGTGAAGGAGAACAAAGAAATGAAACAGTAGCTGGGGAGATGAGGGAATGAGGGCCAAGGGACTCTGTTGTGGTGTTTTTCTTTTATGTTCATTTTTTAAAGATGGGTGATATTACTGCATGTTTGTAAGCTCATGGGAACCAACTAGAGAGAAAACGTGAAACATAAGAGAGGGCATAATGGCAGGATCACACTCCTATATGACAGAGGGAAGCAGATTTAACATGCAAGTGGATGGGGTTGGCCTTGGCAGGGACAACTCACTCGTTATGATCAGAGGGAAAAGTAGAGTATATGATGCAAGTGGATGTGAAGTGACAGAAACAACAGGCCTCACTCAGCTTCAGGGCACTAGCATTTGCTGTTGCCTCTGTTTAAAAATATTTACATGATTTGTTCCCTTACCTCCTTCAGTTATTTACTCATCTGTCAACTTCAATGAGTCTCTCTCCTTGTCTTTAAAACTGCAAATTCCACCCCAACACTTACTATACTGTGCTCCTTCCCTACTTTTTTCTCCCCAATATTTATTGTCATCTAAAATATAACAGACTTTACTTTTTAAACACCTTGTTTATTGTCTGTCTCTCTCCTTTAGTATATAAGCACTTTGAGGGCACAGATTTTTGTTAAAAGGGGGAGGTGATTCTTCTCTGACTGCTTCTGTTTTCTCAATAAAATAAGGAACTGAAAGAGTGAAGAAAGAGTTAATTATCTGAAGAACTAAAAATCTGAAATGACCTAAATATTCATCATTTAAGTAAACTGTGGTATGTTCCTATAACAGAATGCTACATAACCATTAAAAAGAGTAAGAGTGATCTATATGTATTATATGCAAAGATATGAAATTATTTAATTTCTTTTTTTAAATTTCTTTTAATTTCTGTGAGGTATAAAGAGTGCTGAGGAAGGTGCACACATCTGGCAGCAATGGGCCACTTCACCTACAATACAAATGTATTACTGTGGTCATAATTATCACGAAGAAAATAATTTTTGTTTCTCCCAAATAAAAAAATCCCACTGTTTTCATCCCTCAATTCACCATGTTATCCACAACCTTCCCAAGCAGGTCTCTCCAGGGTAGGACTATTTCTTTTTATCCTGTTTATAAGATGCCTTGCAATATGCAAGATGTTTTGAGTTTATTTGATGGTGACAACAAAACTGTCAGTTACTCCATCCCCAATTACTTTATCGAATTGTGGGAGTTAAACTAAAAGTTTTCCATACATGCCAGAATCTCACTGTTAGTCAAATAATTTAGTTCACTGACAAGTAGGTGTGTACTGCCTCAGCTAATAAAATGTTAAAGACAGTTTTATCCTTAAGTGGCTCCATACAATCTGTAAAAATGTCATTTTTTTTAAAAGTCCAGCATCACCTCTATAATAAAATGGGACACTACTTCAGCAAAAAAAGAAAAAAAAAAGTCAATCTTGGCTAATGTAACTACTGTATCTGCACATAACTTACTCCCAGAAAAATCATAACAAATGCAGTTCTGAGGGAGGAATTAGTTACAATGTGTTGGCATACCAAGACTCAAAATTAGCAAAAACTAGACCACTGGCATCAGAATGAACTGGCCAATAGCAAAGTCAGACTTGATAATCCAGCCATCAGCTGTGCAATGATGAGCCAAACTGAGACCAGAAGAGTTGAGTCTCTCATGGGTTTCTTTAGATATTTCAGGAAGTATTCACTAGGGCAAAGAAAACAGGTGGAAAACAGAGCACACAAGATCCAGATTGGAGAAGAGAGAACCCTAGCTGGAAAAATCTGAATCCACCACTTGACATTAATGGCCTTTATCTCTCCATGCTATCTGTTCAGTACACCTAATAGCTACCTTATCCCTCTACTGAATACCATACTCCTCTGATAACTAGATTGTTCTCATTGATGTAGAACTACTGGTACCGTGATGTGTAAGAGGACAAAAACAAGCAAGCAACGATTTTGATCTGGATGCTACCACTTACAAGTTAAAAAATGTTAAGCAAGTCAAAATCTAAGTCTCAGTTTCCTTATCTGTAAAACGTAGATAATAGTAGTATTTTCCTCTTATGATTAAATCAGATGATTCATGTAGGAGGCCTTGCAGAGTCCTGACCTCAAGTGGAACTCAATAAAGGGTACTGAATACCTCTTCTCATTAATACTACCAGAAATGTTCAGTTCTCCAAACATAGGAACTTAGCTTTGATTTCCAAATCAAGATGACCAATAGGAAAAATGGAGCTTTGGGGCTGGGACACAGATATATTCTTTGATCTCATTTCTCTTTCTCGTTCTCAACCAGCAGGCTATACTCTGTGCAACTAAAGAAGGAAATTCCAGCCTGATTCCATGCCGGCTGCTCAGCGTCCATAGGATGGAAGTTTTTTATAAAAATTCAAGTAACCAAAGTTGGTCTGATGAATATGAAGATTGACATCTATCATATTAAATTTAGCATTTAAAAATGAGTGTTTCCTCCTCTGCTTTGAGAGTGGCCTAAGTTTCTCCTGCTTCCAAAAAATTTGGAAAGGAAAGAATAGTAACTTCACAGTGGAGAAACCTGACAAACATTACCTTAACCAAGCAAGAAGGATTACTAATGGCACATAGTTATCATGTACTTCAGGATATGATGTGAAGTGTACCTTACCTTTATAATATTCTTTCCAAAAACCCACAACCCCCAGTCTAATCATGAGGAAGATATCAGATAAGCCCAATGTAAGGAATGGTCTACAAAATATCTGAACAGTCAAGTATGTCAAGTGATGAAAAATAATATACCAATATTGGTTCTTTAGTTTTGACAGATGTACCACAGTAAAATTATAACATAAAAGGGAACTGAAACTGAGTGAGGGGTATATAAGACCTCTATGTATTATCTGTGAAACTTCTCTGTAAATCTAACACTTTCAAAATAAAACATTTACTTCAACAAAATGGGCAAGATATTCAGACTATATTAAACCAAGAAAAGGAAGCCTATGCATCATATGCATAATATGTTCTGAAGTTTTTTGAAAAATACCTTTTTTAAAAATTATAAAGTAGTATGTACTTACATAATAGATCAAGAAAATACAGGTATATTAGCTAGGATAAATAAGGCTATGAAAATAAAGCGATTCCAAAATACTGTGGCTTAACAAACAGAAAAGTTTATTTCTCTTTAATTTCAATCTTAACATAAATGGTCCAGCAGCTCTGATCCTCCTAGTCATTCCAGATTCAGGTACTTTCCAAATCATGTCTCTGCTATTCTCTAAGGCACTGTCATCATCTGAATGGTCTGAGTACTTCCAATTAAAACAGCATAAAAGGAAAAGAGCAATTACTAGGAAAGGCACAATGTCTTGAGATCCAGGCCAAAAAGTATCACATACCAATTCCTTTCACAACCCATGGCAGAAAACACAAACACACATTCTCAAGGCACACTGGGAAAAGTAGTTTAAAAAAAATGTAGTAACAATGAGCAGCCATGTACCAAGAAAAAGGAGAGCATGGATTATGGTTAACAACTAGTAATCACCACTAAAATACGTAGGCAAAAGAAGAAATCATCTAGAAATCTATAAATAAACATTGTCAACATTTGAATACTTATTTTTTGAGACTTTTTTCCTATGAGCCTCTTTTTTTTTTTTGGTTAAACAAACCAGAATGCTTTTATGTATAACCTACTTTTTCACTTCTAGTGTCACAGACAGCTTTCTAACTTTAATACGGCCTGCATAGTATTCCACTGCACTGAATGAACATGCTGTATGTATCTAATTTCCTCTCATCTGTATTCTACCTATCTTTCAAGTATTTCTTTAAAACCTACCTCATCCAGGAAGGCTTTTGCTATATTGAGTTTATAAATTAATTATACTGATGCTGATTTATCATTAATTCCCAATGATAGTCTGAAATGCGTAATTTAAATACAAATATAAATCTGAGAATTTCAAGCGTATAAGCCTTATATATTCAACCTATATATTAATTACTAAGGAAGAAAGAATATTTTCCACATTTTCCTTAGGTAATCCCTATAGTACTTAATAAAGAATTAGGCAAACATACTGATCTTTTAAAGTATTTTTCAGGCTGGGCACAGTGGCTCATGCTTCTAATCCCAGCACTTTGGGAGGCGGAGGCAGGTGGATCACCTAAGGTCAGGAGTCCAAGACCAGCCTGGCCAACATGGCAAAACCTCTTTTCTACTAAAAATACAAAAATTAGCCAGGCGTGGTGGCGTATGCCTGTAGTCCCAGCTACTTGGGAGGCTGAGGCCAGAGAATCGCTTGAACCCAGGAGGTGGAGGTTGCAGTGACCCGAGATCGCACCACTGCACTCCAGGCTGGATGACAAAGCAAGATTCCGTCTCAAAAAATAATAATAAATAAATAAATAAAGTATTTTTCATACATCAACAGCAGTTAGAAAACATAGCACAAGGGAATACCACATTTACAATACAAACTAAGAAAAGAGACAACTAAAAATAAACTTTACAAGAAATGTGCAAACTAACATGAGAGATCTTTAACACATTTCTAAATGCTCCTATAGTAGACTTGAACAAGTAAAAGAACATATCATGTTTTTGAATGGGAAGATTCAAAACACGTAAGTAAGTTAATGCATAAATTTATTGTCTTCATAATAATAATTCCAACAAGATTTCTACTTCTAAGATGAAAAAGCCGATTCTTAAGTTTATATGGAAAAAGTTAACAAGTAAGACCAAACACTTTGAATTTGAAAGGAAATAAGCTTCACAAGATATGGGTTGGACATCCATAATCCAAAAATCTGAAATCCAAAATGCTCCAATATCTGAAACTTTATGAGCTCCAACATGATGCCACAGGGGGAAGATTCCAAAACTGATTTCTGTGACAGCTCAGTCAAAATGCAAGCATACAACACAGTTTATTCAGCATCCCCAAGAGAAAAAAAGACCCTCCTAGTCCTCTTGAGCTGGCATATCTTTTCCAATCATACCCAGATTCCCCCATGCAAGCATATCCACAAAGGGTAGTAAAATGGCATGTGTTGTGCAGGATGAACATGCAGGTTCCCTACTGATGTCCCTACGTAAGGCCAAGACCTATGTGCATTACTCACTGATCTTTTTTTTTTCTTATTCTTTGCTCTGTGGTGTAAAAATATTCTTGTAAATGTCCTTAAAAAAAGGCTTGCAGAGGCCCCTAGAGGTAACAGTGATAAGAAAAAAAGGGAAGTGTTTATCTATAGCATAAAAAGACCTGGAGAAACTGGACAGCGTTGTAAGTGTGAAACGTCCTGCAGGAGGGCATGGTGTTGCAATCTCCACCATATACCACATGAAGAAATAAGGATAAATTGTTGACACTCTATACCAAAAGTGACAAACAGAAGTTAATGAAAAACAGAAAAACACCAAATAAAGCTAAAAATGAAGATCTTGATCATGTACTGAAAAAGTGAATCCATTAGTATCACAGCGAACACATGCCACTTAATAATATGATCAAAAAACAAGCAAAGATCTACATAAAGAACTAAAAATTAAAGGGAATTGTGAATATTCAAGAGGCTGGTTGTAGAAATTTAAGACACTGCATTCAATTTTTTAAATGTTGTGGTGATAAAGCATCTGCTGATATATCAATGAAAAATTCGCTGACACATTTGCCAAGGTCATCACTGATAAAAATGTGATGCCAAAACAAGTCTATATTGCTGAAGAAAAATCACTACTGTTTTGGTGTTATTACTCCAGAAAGATACTGACTACAGTTAATGAGACAGTTCCTAAGGAATTAAAGATGCCAACAACAGAATACCTGTGCTAAGATGTGCTAATACACCAGGCACACTTGCTGTGAGAGCCAAAAGCTTGCATCCTTGCTATTTTCAATGGGTAAACTTCTTGCCAGTCCATTATGCTAACAAAAAGGCATGAATCACCACAGACACCATTTCTAATTGGTTTCACAAACATTTGTACGAGTAGCTCATGCTCACTGCAGGGAAGGTGGACTGGATGTTGTTCCTTGAAAACTGTTCTGCTCATCTTCCAGTTGAAATTCTCATCAAAAGTAATGTTTATGCCATGTACTTTCCTCCAATGTGACTTCTTTAAGTCACGTGACCAGGATATGCTTGGATCAACTAAGAGTAAACATAAAAACATTTTCTTGAACAGCATGCTAGCAGCAGTGAACAGAGGCATGAGTATGGAAGGTTTTCAAAAAGAGTTTAGCATGACGGATGCCATATATACTGTTGCTCATGCTTGGAACATGGTAACTAAAGACACAACCTCTGTCCTGTGACTATGTTGAGTGATTATGATGAACACGGTGGTGAAGGATTCTGCACGTCCAATGAGAAAAAATGATGCCTGACCTCCTTATATATGTAAAATATATACCTTCAGGGTCGGTTAGCAAGCTAGAAGAAGCGGGTATCAAAGAAGTTTTTAACATACACTAGTGAGGCTCTAGTTGTTCATTCATTGACCAATGGTAAAATGGCCAAAATGGTTCTAATCAAGGTGATCATGATAATAGCAATGATGGAGATGATGTTAATTCTGCAGAAGTACATATAGACCACACGGTGAAAATGTGTGATGGGCTTATTGAAGGACTAGAATAGCACGCGTTCATTACAGAACAAGAAATGTCAGTTTATAAAATCAAAGAGAGGTTGCTAAGACAAAAAAATGTTGTAATGAGGCAGATGATCTGGAGTAAACATTTTTAAAAAGCCATCTAGCAGAATGTCTCCTCATGCCTAGAAAATTCACTTTCTGGAACTTCAAGCGCCTCTAATATTTCATTTCTCCTAAAAAAAAATACAGTATACAGTAACTTTTTAATCAAAACACAGCATCATAGATAGAGACTGAAAGCCTGCTGCTGTTGGTTGATGTTATTGTCTAACTGCTGACATGAGTATTCTGGTGATACTACTGCGCTGATGAATTACCCTGAACACCTGATCTTTTCACGTATTAATGATATATTTACTGTTAAGTACTTACACGTAAGTAAGTGTAAGACAACGGCTGCTTATCAGCAGCATATAAATTCAGAGTCAGGAAGGATGGCGACATCAAACAACCACAGACTGTCCCCATGGGTGGCTGAGATAGTGACACCTTTGCTTTCTGATGGTTTGACATATACAAACTTTTGTTTCATGCACAAAATTATTGAAAAATATTGTATAAAATTACTTTTGGCTATGCGTATAACGTGTATACGAAAAATAAATTTCATGTTTATACTTGAGTCCCATACCCAAGACATCTCATTATGTATATGCAAATGTTCCAAAATCTGAAAAAATCCAAAATCCAAAACACTTCTGATCCCAAGCACTTCAGATAAGACATATTCACCTTGTATTACTATTCTTAATTATATAAAAGGTGTGGCATTAAGAATTAATACATTGGCAGATTGATGAAACAGAATAGGAAGATCTGAAATGACCCAAATACTCACAGGAATCTAGTATATGATAAAAGCAGTTCAAATAGATAGATATAGACTTAAAAAAAATTACCGAACAACCAAAGAGCTGTTTGCAAAAAAAAAAAAAAAAAAAAGGTAAGCTCTATGTCTCAGTGCAAATAAACTGTAAATGAATTAGATTTACAAAGAAAAAAATGAAATCATAAGAGTACTAAAAGAAAATACAGATGAATTATTTTGTAACCATGAGTTGAGGAAAACCTTTCTGATAACTCAGTTCAATTAAAACAAATTGAATAACATTAAGACATCACAAAGTTAAAGCACAAATGACAAACTTGGAAAAAATATCTGCGACTCACATAAGATAGGGCTGATATCTATAAAGAAGTCTTAGCTGTTGAGAAATTTTAAAATGATAGAAAGAACAATACAATAAGGGGCAAGCAACATGAACAGGCAATCCATTAAAAAATAGCTCTTAAAGAAATGTTCAACCTCATTTACTCATAATGAGAAAAGCAAAGTAAAACTATACCAACATACCAATTCTCTCCTAGCAAAGTGCAAAATTGTATAGGTTTAACACATATTCTGCTGGCAAGGTCATAGAGAAATGGGCATTTGCATACACTGGCAGTAGCAGTACAAAATAGTAGAACCCCTAAATGGGAAACCTTGCATTATCTACCATAATTACTGATGCATTTTCTCTTTGACCCAACAATCCAATTTTTGTAAATCTATTTCCCTTTCACTATATATGTATGAAATGACATATATACTAAATTATGAATTTGGCCTTGTGGCATTATAATACAATCAGAGCTAACAACACCATCAACATAAAACTGGCAAACACTCAAATACCCGCCAATACTGAATGATCTGAATAAACAACGTTACAACCATGCAATGAAATAAAACACATCTAAGAAGAAAAATGAAAACAATAACGATACACTAATATGGAGGGCCCTCCAGGATATTGTAAATGCCAAAAGTAAGATAGTTCAGTATACATGGTAGGCTATTTTTCATTTAGGAAAGAGAAAAAAATGTTTAATTGCAATGTTATATTTGTAAAAGAAATTACAGAAGAATAAATTAGGAACTAGTAAAATTAAATGCTGTGGGAGTGAGGGGGGACATGGTAGATACAGACAAGGAGTAAGCCTTCTCAGAATATATATATTTTTTATGTCTTTATGTCTGTTTTACTTTTGTGCCACATACATAATTACATATTCAAAACAATTACTTTTGGATTTAAATTTGTATAGTATTTCTCAGTAATTAATGTTTGACATACATCTCAATTCTTACTGTAAACTGGATATGAAAATCATCTCCATTTCACATATGAGGAAACTGAGACCCACAAAGCTTAAATGTTACTACTTCTTGCACAAAACTAGTAAGGAATGAAGCTGGGACTGAGCTTTAGATTTTGAGGCATTTTAGATTTTGAATTTTTAGATTAGAGATACTCAACCTACACACCACTTCATGTTTGGTAGGTGCTCATTCATTCATTCATACTTCACACTACAACTGCAAAGTTGAGTAGTTTCAAAAACTGTATGGTCCTCAAGGCCTATAATATTTATTATCTAATCTTTATATAAAAAGTTTGCTGTTTCTTGCTTCAGAACAATTAACAATAAAATATTTTTTTCCTTCATTTTTTCCATCTGCCTGAAGAACTTGCTTTAACATTTCTTGTAGAGTAGGTCTACTGGCAATGAATTCCTAGCCATGATTTCACCGTGTTGGCCAGACAGGTATTGAACTATTGACCTTAAGTGATCCACCAGCCTCAGCCTCCCAAAGTGCTGGGATTACAGGTATGAGCCACTGTGCTGGCCAAAATATTTCTTTTACCCCTATTCTTTCTCTCTTTACCTTCTGGATTTCAATTATGTGTATATTAGACCTTTTGATGGTTTCTCACTGCTCTTAGATACTCTTTTCAGTATTTTTCTCTTTGTGTTTCAATTTCAGTAACTTCTACTGACTCATCTTAAAGTTCACTGAGTCTTTACTTGCTGTGTGGACTCTACTAATGAGCCTATTGAAAGGATTCTTTATCTGTCACTATGCTTTTCATTTTTAGTTTCTCCATGTGATTTTTTTCCTTCTCTCTCTGCTAAAATTACCCATCCGATCGTCCACCTTTTCTGCTGGAATCTTTAACATATTAATCGTAGTTATTTTAAATTCCCTGTCAGTTACTTCTAACATCCATGTCATTTCTAAGGCTAGTTTCTTTCTTTCTTTTTTTTTTTTTTTGATACGGAGTCTCACTTTGTTGCCCAGGCTGGAGTGCAGTGGTGCGATCTCGGCTCACCACAACTTCCACCTCCTGGATTCAAGCGATTCTCCTGCTTCAGCCTCCCGAGTAGCTGGGATTACAGGCACCCACCATCACATCCAGCTAATTTTTGTAGTTTTAGTAGAGACGACGCTTCAACATGTTGGCCAGGCTGGTCTCGAACTCCTGACCTCATGTGATCCACCGCACCCAGCCATCTAAGCCTAGTTTCAATGACTGCTTTATCCCTGAGTGTGTTTTTTCTTGCCTTTTTATATGTTTCATGTTTTGTTGGAAGCTGATCCTCTTGTGTGCAACAGTAGAAACTAAATAGTTTTTATGCCTAAAATGGGGCAAGTCTTTTCTTCTCCTAGGGCTTTACTGAAGGGTTAGAGTTTATCTAGTTAGGAACTGGGCTGGGTTTGAGGTTAGCACTATTGTTACCCTCAGTATACTAAAGGCTTTAAACTCCTGTAGAAATATCTTGTTTTTAAAATGGGGCTTAGTTTATCTGAGTAATGGCTATTCTATTGTGAGTTTAGCTCTTTCTTTTACACCAGGAATCATTGCCTATTCTTTTTTCCTCTCCTGTCCCTAACCCAGCTGCTGTTAATTATTATTAGAAACCTGTTCGTTTGGTGGTGAGAAACGGTTGGCCCAGGCCAATCCTCTGTTCTGAGCAAGTCTCAGCCTTAGTCACATGTCAGCCTGGCTCTTGAGGGTATATATCAGTTATCTATCCTCCTGCCCTAAGCCACAGTTGCAGGCCATTACATTCCTGACAAAGTAGACAGACATGCACACCCACTTCCTCTCCCCAACTGCAATGAATTTCAGAATTTCATCAAGACCCTAAGGCTTGCTGTACTTACTCCTTCCTTCCCACTCCGCTGTTCCCAGATGAACAGTGTTATATAGTGGAGAGAAGGGGGAAGCCACCTGTCACTGCTGTTCTTGTCCCCAGGGTGTGTGCCACAATGCATACTTTTGGGGACTCTTTCCCATTTCCCATCTCCTGAGATTCTTACCCCATGCACTAGTGAAGAAAGAACACACAAGAGGGTACCAGGAACCCTAATTTCTGCAGCCTTCATGGATATCACAAATTCTTGCTGACCTATACTCAACCTTCACTAATCCGTCCCAACTCTAGCTGAACTATTCTCACTGGAGTTCCGCTGAGTAGTGTTGCCCAGGCTGATCTCGAACTTGAGTGTGTGTTCCTGTCTCCTTCATCCCCACAGGCACTGTATATCCTTACATTTTAAAGTTAGTCAGGCTCTTTTTCATTGTGAGGTTGGGAGTGACACTCCTTCTAGCTCTCTACACCCCAGGGCAAAAACTAGAGGGCCTCACAACTTTTAAAAACCCTTTTTTGAAATAAAAATATTTCCTGATGACTGATCTATATTTCAAAGATTTAAAAATCCCAATATGTAAATTAACGTGTGCCCAATTCTTATTCAAACCCCATATTCTCCTTTAATTACAATCATTATTTTCTTGTAAAAAATGTTTAATTGAACAGCTAAGTATAAATTTTCGAAGCAAAGAAGAGCCAATTTCTTCTTTTCATTGCACCCTTTAGTGAACATTAACGATGATCACAAGAATTTGTCTCCTGTGGCTTGTTGATTATAAAGAATAAAACATACATACATTCACCACAACTCTATGTCATCATCCTCTGGTATTCTACAATGTGCTTTTGGTTAGGAGTTTTTATCTTGTATACAACATATGAACATACACATTCATATTCATATTCTCTCTCTCTCTCCGCAATTTTAAAACTATGGTAATATTCCACATCGGAAGGGACCCGCAATATGGTCTGCGGTTTCAGTTAAATATCCTATCTGCATCCTGCTGTGCTTCAGCCTCTATCTGAATTTCTCTCCTGTTGTAATACCATTATTTGTAAGAATATTTCCTCAGGTAAGATATTAAGACTTATGGGTCTATAATGTAAAATCCTACCATAAATAACCATTTTAAGGCATATAAAAGTTAAAATTTATACACTTATTGCTATCTCTTATTTATTACTATGCTCGAAAAATATCACTGCTGTAATTTTTTTATTCTGATATCACAGGCACAAATTTTCCAGTTGCATGCATGAAAAAAATTTTTTTTAAATATGCTGTCTTCATATAGTAACTAATCCAAAATAGAAAACTATCCTTGTACCAACTGAAGTCTCAGGGACAGATGCACTGATTAGAGACTTCAACAACATAACTCATGCTGTCTGAAAGGCCTTCTCAGGCAGATGTTCCGTCTTATGACTCATTTAATCATTTACTTATATACTAATGTCCACTATATTATACCACTCACATCAAAGCAACCAAGCAGTGAAAAAGAAATGCCAAATCTTGTTCCTGCAAATATAAAGTTCCCGTTTAGATTGTTTCTAAAAAGAACAAAAAGGTCTTATTTTAAGTAGTTTCCTGCTTTTTAATCACTGAATTCATGTAGAGCTTCTGTATGCAAACTATTACTGAGGTTCAGCAAGCCATTTATATGGCAGAGGCATACCACTGGCTACCTTAGAAAACATCCTTATACTATACCTTTTACCTGTTATTAAAATAAAAACTAAATATACCTTTTACCTATTATGAAACAACAGTGACATTCTTAAAGCTTTCTACAAAGTGCAAGATAATAAACTTACTTTAAATGAGTAATTTTATTCCATTAGTCCCAAAACATGTTCACTGAAATAATTACCTGAAAATACTTGTCAGCTCAAATAATGTCAATATACTAGTACTGTTAACTTACTTAAATACATTATAAGCAGGATTATTTAACAAAACCTCAAAGGGGAAAAACTCAATTACTTAGAATTCATTGGTATGGTTCTCTAAGCCTCTAGATTGCTGTGTAGAGTTAATGCTTGTGCAGATATAAAAGAAGTTATCTAACAGTCTAAATATTTATTCTAGTATCAATCTTAAGTTTTAATCAGTTATATTTTGTTCCTTTTTAACAGAAGAAAATGAATTAAAATAAGTGCAAGATGCTTTTAATGGGGAATTTAAAAATTAGAAAAATACTATTAAAGTGATCATGAATGTATCATATTGTATTAAATTTCATTTGAAAATCAAATTGTATAATTGAAGGATTTTCACACACATGGGGTTTTCTACATTTTATCTCTTAATGTAATATTTATTCAAAGTACATTTTAAAATTGAGAAATACCTTTAATAATACAACCACCTTCTTATTTGCTACCAAAATAAGGGAGAGATTTTTATGAAACTGTCACGTTAAATAATAGTCAATAGCTGCACACATTCAGTAAACAAATTCAGTTCAAGGCAAGAAGAACTACATCACCATTTGGTGGCTGTAATTTAGATTATTCTAGCGTGTAATACTTTAATTGTATAAAACAAAGCTGATGTCACAAATACAAAAGAACTTCTTGCAAAGCAAGTACCACAAGTAATTTCTATGCTGCCACTGATGGTTGACAAGTGATGAGTACTTTGTTTAAATGTATATGTTATGCACATAAGACAACAGGTGGTTTATAAAAAGAAAACACTGAAGAGAAGCTTTTAACATGTTCACAATCAATGTGTTTATAATATGCCTTGTCAGAATATCTGCTCTAATCTTTGAATAACTAAAAGAACTCTTACACAGGGAAATATAATATTCTCAACCTAAAAAAGAAGTTGAATTAGACAAACTAGAATTAATGCTGGGCTAAAACTGTTTACGTAGACAATGTATCGATATATTACCAACGTGGTGATATGTTGCCAGTGTATTCTGTAGGTTAGTAACTTATGTTACAATATTTCCAAATATTTTTAAACATTTGTCCTTATTAACCCATTTATGCTGGAAGTGGCACGTTGGGGTGTGTGTGTGCATGTGTGTGTGTGTGTGTGTGTGTGTGTGTGTGTGTGAAAAATCAGACTGTGGAGATGACCTCGAGCAATAGGATACAAATAACTCCCACAAGCGTAGCATTCCAATAATGGAACACTTAGGCATAAATAGGTTGATATCTGGCTACTGTTATTCAGTGCTGGAGAAAACCTCCCCATAGAAGCTAAACAAAACAACAAACACCAAAGCTCTAAAGGGCTAATTAGCTAGCAGTGTTGGAGGCAGTTTCTCACTGATGGCAAAAATTGAAACAGATGGCAGTATCCAGAATGACTAGCATTCTCCACTACTACCACCACCTAAGGATTTAACCTGTTAATAAAGTGCTGGAAGCTATGTTGTTTTGATGTTGCTGTTTGTTGTTGTTTTTTTTTTTTAATGAGAATAATCCCAAGTCAGAATGAAATTAAACTTCAAAAGTTTGAAACATAAGTACTCACTATCCCACCCTCAACTTCAATGATGCCCAGAGGGGAAAAATTTGATTAGGAATGAATTACACTGTGAAGGATTCTTCCCACTTCCCTACCCCTAAATGTTCCTATACACAAAGGATCCTTATTTGTCTTAAATGATTTTAGCTGTTCTAGTTCAAGGGTAACAGTTGCTCTAGTTTAAAGGGTGAAAAGGGATGAAATTAAGCTCTTAAAAAATGAAGAAAAAATGAACAGGCAAATGTGATCTACAACTTTTCTTACAGTCACATTAATACAAGCAAGGAATACCTCAAACTCACATTAAAACTGTTTTAATTCTAGAGTATATGTGTAACACCCAATTTATTGACACAGTGTAGCCAAATATTAATTTGTAAGCAAGGGGTTCTAAACATACAATATCTATTCAATCTTTTCAAATGATCATGTAGCCGAAAGCTGCATATTTGCAATAAAATTTTATATGCAATGCTTGCAAAGCAAAAATGGTAAAACTGAGTTATGAATTAATGTCATTTACCTGCACTAGTAGAAACTGAAGAAATCCAAGTTAAAGACAAGGAAGTGGGTGGATTAATAAAGACTAATATAGGTATCTGGATATTTTCAAATAACTTAAAGCAGGGGTTCTTAAAGTATAGTCCATGAACCCCTGAGAGTCTTCAAGGTCAAAATATTATTTCAGGCCAGGTGCAGTAGCTCACAGCTGTAATCCTAAGTGCACTGTGAGGCCAAGGCAGGCAAATCACTTGAGGCCAGGATTTCGAGATCAGCCTGGCCAACAGAGTGAAACCCTGTCCCTAATAAAAATGCATCAATTAGCTAGGCATGGTGATGGGCACCTACAATACCAGCTACTCAGGAAGCTGAAGCACAAGAATTGCTGGAACCTAGGAGGCAGACATTGCAGTTAGCCAAGATCCCACCACTACACTCCAGCCTGGGTGACAGAGTGAGACTCCGACCCCCCCCCAAAAAAAAAAAAAAGGGGTCAGGCACGGTGGTTCACGCCTGTAATCCCAGCACTTCGGGAGCCCGAGGTGGGTGGATCATCTGAGGTCAGAAGTTCAAAGCCAGCCTGACCAACATGGAGAAACCCATCTCTACTAAAAATACAAAAAAAATTAGCCAGGCATGGTGCCACATGCCTGTAATCCCAGCTACGTGGGAGGCTGAGGCAGGAGAACCACTTGAACCTGGGAGGCAGAGGTTGCAGTGAGCCAAGATCCTGCCATTGCACTCGAGGAGGGGCGACAGAGCTAGACTCCATCTCAAAAAAATAAATAAATAAATAAAAAATATATATACATATAGTTTTACATATATATGATTTCATAATAATATTGTGATGTTATTTGCCTTTTTCACTGTATTGACATCTGCAGTCATGGTACAAAAGTAACTGTGGGAAAAACTTCTAGTATTTTAGCATGAATCAAGGTCATACTATACTTGGTCAATGTATTCATTACAATTAAAAAGAAACAACTCAGTTTCACCTAAGGAAGTCCTTGATGAGTCAGTAAGGGTTATTAATTTTTATTATATCTCAACCCTTGGGTACACATCTCTAATATGCTGGGTGAGGAAACAGAAGTATGCATAAAATATTTCTGCTACACACCAAAATAATTGCTGTCACAGGAAAACATTTGGGTTGCAAGCTGAACTAGCCACTCTTTTGTAGAACACCATTTCTACGTGAAAAAATAACTGACATTCAAACTATGGTTATTTAATCTTTTGTATCTGGCAGCCATTTTCTTGTAAATTATAAAATTCAGGCTCTTAGTCACCAGGGGAAAGCTCAGGACAGGGACAGACATTGACCATACCAACCAACAACATTCCCACGTTCCCAGTTCCCTGAATTACACACCTGCAGGGGACAGCTGCTCAAACACAGCCAATGGTCCACTCCTTGTCAAGTGTTAAAAAGACTAGGCAAGACGGTGGGGTGTTGGGAGTCAGCGGGATTCCAGATTTCAAGTAAAAATGAGAATATTTTAAAAGTTGCATTTGCCAAGTGAGCCTGACAGTTTCCCAATATTTAAAGATTTTTCTGATGAGATCTGTGATAATATCAACAGATTTGATTTTTTTGATACTGTATCACATAAGGTGTCAAGATTTGGAAGATCATCACTCACCAAGAATCAGTATTTTCCGAAAGACCAAACGGGTAAAAGAGTCATTCAAAGTACAAGATAGACTAAGTGACTTTAATGTAAGAGTATAGAATGTTCACTGTTAAAGTTGCAGATTCCACATTCTGATTAACTTTTAAGATACTATTATTTGTCAAGTTTTGATATAGTATCAAAGAAGAATATTCACAATTATCTGAAAGGTTATTAAAATACTCTTTCCTTTTCCAACCACGTATCTGAGACTGGCTTTCTTCATACACCTCAGCCAAAACAACATGCTGCGATAGATTAAATGTACAAGCAGAGATGAGAATCCAGCTGTCCTCTATTACGCTGGATGTTAAAAAAATTTATTTAAAAAAAAAGCAATCTCACTTGTCTCATTAAATATTTTACAAAATATAATCTTTTCTCAAAAAAATATGTACACATATAATGGGTTTATTGTGATTTTAAAATGAATTAATAAGTCAGTTTTAAAATCTTAGTTTTAATTTTTAATATGATAAATATTGACTGATATTTACCTATAAAAGCACAAGGTTTTGGGATCCTTTAATAATTTTAAGAGTTCTAGTCTTGAGATAAAAAAATTTGAGAACTATTGCTCTGGAGTTTATTAATACCAATTCCTTCCAAGATATATTTCTATCTTTCCATAGGGAGACAGGTAGATGAAGAGTTACATTCTTTTTTATAAAAATACATTTTTCTAGGAGCGACAAAGGATAGTTGAGTGAGAAAGACTATAGCAGTTAGAAAAAGAAACCAATTCTCCTTGGACACTTGGCTATTTCCAGACCGGGGGAGAATATAAAAAGCTAGGCCTGGAACACACTTGAGGTCATACCAGACAGCAAGAAAGCTGTAGAAGACCACTAATGTGGCATCAAAAGTGCTCAGGAGGCAACTTGAAGAGATTCCCCTGGAACAACTGGAATATCAACACGGGTAACTGGAATGGATGGAAACATAACAAATGTTTAAATTCAGGAGTTTTAACAATTCAGAAAGTATTATCTACCTTTGTAGGAGCCAAATGAACAAACTTTATCCAAGGAAAACATCAATATAATCCCTTTTTTTAAATATCCCATCCACATCTCCAAGGAGTAAGAGGAGGAGGCTTAAAACAGTAAAGCATTTCGCTGGGCGCAGTGGCTCACACCTGTAATCCCAGCACTTTGGGAGGCTGAGGTGGGAGGATCACCTGAGGTCAGGAGTTCGATACCAGTCTGATCAATATGGTGAAACCTCATCTTTTAAAAAAAAAGAAAAAAAAAAACAGTAAAGCATTTCAATGAAATCTTCATTTGGTAAAAATAAGCTCTTGTAACCCTTAAATACAATTGTTTAAATTCCATATAAAATACTGATACACTGATGCTAATTAATAGTAAGTATGTACTTTCTAAA
>CAUYLG010043916.1:0-55267 GCA_963573385.1 Cacajao melanocephalus
CATCTATGTTCCTCATGGTATTGGCCTGAAGTTTTCTGTTTCTGTTGAGTCTCTGCCGGCTTTTGATATCAGGATGATTTTGGTCTCATAAAATGATTTGAGAAGGATTCCCTCCTTTTGGATTGTTTGGAATAGTTTCAGGAGTGGTACCAGCTCCTCTTTGTATGTCTGGTAGAATTCGACTGTGAACCCCACTGGACCTGGGCTTTTCTTGGTTGGTAGGCTATTAATTGCTGCCTCAACTTCAGACCTTGTTATTGGGGTTTCAACTTCTTCCTTGCTTAGGCTTGGGAGGGTGTAAGTGTCCAGGAATTTATCCATTTCTTGCAGGTTTACTGATTTATGTGCATAGAGTTGTTTGTAATAATCTCTGATGATGGTTTGTATTTCTGTGAAATCGGTGGTGATATCCCCTTTATTGTTGTTTATTACATGTATTTCATTCTTCTCTCTTTCCTTTTTTTATTAATCTGGCTAGTGGTCTATTGTTGATCTTTTCAAAAAACCAGCTCCTGGATGTATTGATATTTTAAAGGATTTTTTGTGTCTCTGTCTCCTTCAGTTCTGCTTTGATCTTAGTTATTTCTTGTCTTCTGCTAGCTTTTGAGTTTTTTCATCTTGCTTTTCTTGCTCCTTCAGTTTTGATGGTAGGGTGTTGATTTTAGATCTTCCCTTGCTTCTTATATGGGCATTTATTGCTATAAATTTCCCTCTAGAGACTGCTTTAAATGTGTCCCAGAGATTCTGGTATATTGCGTCTTCGTTCTCGTTGGTTTTGAAGAACATCTTTATTTCTGCCTTCATTTCATTGTTTATCCAGTCAACATTCAAGAGCCAGTCATTCCGTTTCAATGAAGTTGTGCGGTTCTGAGTTAGTTTCTTAATCCTGAGTTCTAATTTGATTGCACTGTGATCTGAGAGACTGTTTGTTATGATTTCCGTTCTTTTGCATTTGCTGAGGAGTGATTTATTTCCAGTTATGTGGTCAATTTTAGAGTAGCTGCTATGTGGTGTTGAGAAGAATGTATATTCTGTGGATTTGGGGTGGAGATTTCTGTAGATGTCTATTAGGTTTGCTTGGTCTAGATCTGAGTTCAAGTCCTGGATATCCTTGTTAATTTTCTGTCTCATTGATCTGTCTAATATTGACAGTGGAGTATTAAAGTCTCCCACTATTCTTGTGTGGGAGTCTAAGTCTCTTTGTAAGTCATTAAGAACTTGCTTTATGTAACTGGGTGCTCCTGTATTGGGTGCATATATATTTAGGATCATTAGCTCTTCTTGTTGCATTAATCCTTTTACCATTATGTAATGCCCTTTTTTGTCTCTTTTGATCTCTGTTGGTTTAAAGTCTATTTTATCAGAGACTAGGATTGCAACTCCTGCTTTTTTTCACTCTCTATTTGCTTGGTAATCTTCCTCCATCCCTTTATTTTGAGCCTATGTGTGTCGTTGCATGTGAGATGGGTTTCCTGAAAATCCAGTACACCAATGGGTTTTGACTTTTTGTCCAATTTGCTAGTCTGTGTCTTTTGACTGGGGCATTTAGCCCATTTACATTTAGGGTTAATATTGTTATGTGTGAATTTGATCCTGCCATTTGGATGCTAGTTGGTTGTTTTGCTCGTTGATGCAGTTTCTTCATTGTGTTGATTCTCTTCACCTTTTGGTATGTTTTTGGAGTGGCTGGTAATGGTTGTCCTTTTCTGTGTTTAGTGCTTCTTTCAGGAGCTCTTGTAAGGCAGGCCTGGTGATGACAAAATCTCTCAGCAATTGCTTGTTCATAAAGGATTTTATTTCTTCTTCACTTATGAAGCCTAGTTTGGCTGGATATGAAATTCTAGGTTGAAAGTTATATTATTTAAGGATGTTGAATATTGGCTCCCACTCTCTTCTGGCTTCTAGGGTTTCTGCGGAGAGATCTGCTGTGAGTCTGATGGACTTCCCTTTGTGGGTAACCCGACCTTTCTCTCTGGCTGTCCTTAGCATTTTTTCCTTCATTTCAACCCTAGTGAATCTGACGATTATGTGCCTTGGGGTTGCTCTTCTTGAGGGATATCTTTGTGGTGTTCTCTGTATTTCCTCGACTTGAATGTTGGCCTGCCTTGCTAGGTTGGGAAAGTTCTGGGTAGTATCCTGAAGAGTGTTTTCCAGCTTGGATTCATTCTCTCCATCACATTCAAGTACACCTACCAAAGTAGATTAGGTCTTTTAACATAATCCCATATTTCTTGGAGGCTTTGTTGATTTCCTTTCACTCTTTTTTCTCCAATCTTGCCTTCTTGTTTTATTTCATTGAATTGATCTTCAGTCTCATACCCTTTCTTCTGCTTGGTCAATTCGGCTATTGAAACTTCTATGTGCTTTGCACAGTTCTCATGTTGTGTTTTTCAGCTCCATCAAGTCATTTATATTCTTCTCTAAGCTGTTTATTCTCGTTAGCGTTTTGTCTTACTGTTTTTGAAGGTTCTTAGTTTCTTTGCATTGGGTTAGAATGTGTTCTTTTAGCTTAGAGAAGTTTGTTATTACCCACCTTCTGAAGCCTGTTTCTGTCAATTCATCAGACTCATTCTCCATCCAGCTTTGTTCCTTTGCTGGTGAGGAGTTGTGATCCCTTGGAGGAGGAGAGGCATTTTGGCTTTGGGTGTTTTCATCCTTTTTACACTGGTTTCTTCCCATCTTTGTGGATTTATCTATCTGTGGTCTTTGTAGTTGGTGACTTTTGGATGGGGTCTCTGAGTGGACATCCTTTTTGTTTATGTTGAAGTTTTTTTTTCAGTTTTTAAGTTTTCCTTCTAACAGTCAGGCCCCTCTGCTGTAGGACTGCTGGAGGTCCACTCCAGACCCTGCTTGCCTGGGGATCACCTGTAGTGGCTGCAGAACAGTAACAATTGTTGCTGGTTTCTTCTTCTGTTATCTTCGTCCCAGAAGAGTACCCACCAAATGTCAGCCTGAGCTCTCATCTGTGATGTGTCTCTTTGGATATATGGAGGTTGGGGAGCTGCTTGAGGAGACAGTCTGTTGCTGAGCTAGGAGCTCCATTGTTCCATTCAGAGCTGCTGGACAAGTATGTTTAAGTCTGCTCAGTGGAACTCATAACCACCTTTTTTCCCAGGTGCTTTGTCCTGGGAATGTGGGGCTTTATTTATAAGTTCCTGACATGCTGCTGCCATTTTTCAGAGATGCCCTGCCCAGCAAGGAGGTAGTCTAGTTACTGTCTGCCAGCAGAGGCGTTGCTGAGTTGCCCTGGGCTCTGCCCAGCTGCTATGTGAACTTCCTTGCAGTTTTGTTTACAGAGGTACAGTTAGAACTGCCTCGGTAATGACAGACTGCCTCAGTAATGGAGGAATGCCTCTGTAACAGCAGACGGCCTCAGTAATGGTGGACTGCCTTGGTAGTGGTGGACTGCCTCACTAATGGCTGACGTCCTTTCTCCCACTGAGCTGGACTGTTCCGGGTCCAGTTGTGCTTGCTGTGAAACTCTCAATCCAGAGCATTTCAGATTGCTGGTCTTTGTGGGGGTGGGACCTGCTGAGCCAGATCACCTGGCTCCCTGATTCAGCCCCCTTTTATTCAGTTGAATGGGGGAGCTCTGTCTCCCAGGCATTACAGGTGCCAGTTGAAATGGCTGCCCAGATTTGTGTGAGATTTTGTGCAGAGACCTGCAGCACTGGCTGAAATAGTTGTGCTGGAAACTTGTGACAGTTTTCATCCCAGGACTCTCCTGGTCTGTGGGCAGTAAAAACTTGTTTGGAAATGTGGTGATCACTCACCCTCTGCCTTGTTCTTGCTGGGAACTGCACTCCAGAGCTGTTCCTATTTGGCCATCTTGGATCTCCCCCAAAATTGAATATCACAAATACCAATTCTTTTACTGTCTCTATGATTTTGCCTTTCCCTGAATATGATGTACACTAATTGGAATAATGCAGTATGTACCCCTTTCAGATTGGCTTCTTTCACCTAGCAATATGCATGTAAATTCCTTAATGTCTTTTTGTTTCTTGATATCTCATATACTACTCAATTGTTTGGATGTACCACTGTTTCTTCATTCATCTCTTGAAGGATATATTGGTTGTTTATAGTTTGGGCAATTATGAAAAAAGCTGCCATAAGCGTTCATATACAGATTTTTGTGTGGACATACGTTTCAGTTCACTTGGCTAAACATCTAGAGACATTTGATGGATTGCATGGTAGGAGTATGTTTAGCTTTGTAAGAAAAAACCAGATTGTTCCAAAGTGGTCAGACTGTTTTGCTTTCTGCTAGCAATGAGTGAGAGTTCCAGTTGTTCCACATCCTCTCCAGCATTTGATACCATCTGTGTTTTGGATTTGGGCCATTCTAATAGGGATATAGTAGTATCTCATTGTTGTGGTAACTTACAAGTCCTTAATGACATATGATGCTGAGTATCTTTTCATATGCTTAATTACTACCTGTAGCTTCCCTTTCCTGAGGTGTCTATTCAGATCTTTTGCCCACTTTTTAATTGGGTTGTTTCCTAATTGTTGAGTTTTAAGACTTCTTTATTTATTTTGGGTACAAGTGCTTTATCAGATACGTGTTTTGCACATATTTTTTTCCCCAGTCTATGGCTTCTCTTTTCACTCTCTTAAAGCGTTCTAATTTTTAAACCATTATATTCATATATAGCATTTTAGAGTTCACACATCTTGTTCAAATGTAATATAGCATCCCCAAATGACCCCTGGAGTTAGATGTTATCATGGCCACATTACAGATGTACTGGCATTGCGCTAGTTAGGTGCTGCGGACCTGTACAAACCTGCTCCCCTCCTCCTAGCCTGACTGACTCCTGGGGAATGTATGTTTTCTGCTTGTGCTGGGCTGAGGGTTTGTATTAAGGAAGATCCTGACTTTCAGAGTGCCCAGTCCTCCCACTCATATCACTTGCTTGGGGGGATGCTCTCCAGCCATTTCTTAGCTGCCATCCTGGAGTGCCTGTCGTCCAGCCCCCACTGGGAGCACATACCTTGAGCCAAGAAATTTCAATTTTTCTTTTTTCAGAGTCCAAGGTGATTGTCCTGGAAACTCCCTCTCCTCCTTTGGCAAAAACAAAAAAAACAATACCAGAGTAAAAAAAATATGTATATATCAAACCCTACGAACTGACATACTGCATTTTGGCTCACTTGTGAACACATTTACTAGGGGCTGCTAATCACCACCTTCTGAATCTCAGGAGGAGGGTAACACCCCCTGAGATTCATGGACCACTGGAAAGGTGAATAAGCTTCTTCAGTGTGAGTATTACGAGTGTAGTAGGAAATTATGATGACAACGCACTATGGATAATCCTCATGGCATCTTCCATGCACAACTTCTATCTACCTGGGTCCACCAACCTAAAGCAGCACTGGGGTCTCTGAGCTTCGCATCTTTCCAGAGTCTAGAGATTTGTCTTCTAGTGTTTGCTGAATTAAATAACACAGAATTAACAATACAAAGAGTTTAACGGAGTAGTTAATGGTGTGGGTGATGTCAATACATATTTGGCCGCTGAGGATACATTATCTGCTGAGGATAATCTGAAAGGAACAATCAAGAATTGACAGCCATTCTCTCAGAAAGCAAAATTGCCTGGTTCTGGTGATATCAGTCGTGATTGGCTTCCCTGCCTGCAAAAATGTCACAGTAATTCCAATAGAGTTGTTTACACAAGTGGAAAAATCTGACTCGTTGATAACACGTTTCAGTTGCAAACCGCTCTAATGACACTCAGAGGCTTTCTAGTAAGACAGAAATTTCCTCCAAACTCAAGAAGTTATCTGGGAACAGTGCCCTTCTTCAGTCAGGTTATTTATGTTCATTGGGCTAATGGTTTTTGTCCAGTAATACATTTAAATTGCTTTCCGTTTTACTGTTATGCTTCACTATCACATTTCAGAATGTCGCTTCTCTTCCTCTGTGCAGCTGGCAATTTTTCTCAAGTATGCAATGAGAGCATTGTCCTTTCGAAGTCATTTGCAATAGACCTGGCCTCAGCCATCTCGGGAGAATAATTCTCTGGCTGATAATCATAGCCAAGTGGAATGTACAAATGAAGTGAAGCTGCCTAGCAGTTCCTTTCTCTGTGGTTCCCTGGGGGCCTTGTTGCAGGGCGACAGTGCACCTATTGATCTGGGAAGAAGCCAGACTTTCAGCCTTTGATAGTACATAAGAAATAGTTTTCCAGCTCTGGTATAAGAAGTGCAAGGAGGTTGAGAGGAGACACTGTCTTCAAATGATTTACAAACTGAGTCACACATATCTGTCGTGGATAAAGAAAAGGAGGTTCTGTAGAAATGAACACGGTTAGGTTTATACAACCTTATAGATGCGATTGCTCGGTAAAACCAGCAGTTCATGGGCAATGGGAGGGGGGATAAACCCATATCCTCTATTTTGAAAAACTTTTTCTTTTTTAGAGATGGGGTCTTGATCTGTCACCCAGGCTGGACTGCAGCCTCGAACTCCTGGGCTCAAGCAATCCTCCTGCCTCAACTTCCCAAGTAGCTGGGACTACAGGCACACACAACCACACCTGGCTAATTTAAAAAAAAATTTTGTAGAGATGACGTCTCACTACGTTGTCCAGGCTGGTCTTGAATCCCTAGCCTCAAGTAATACTTCAGCCTCAGCCCCCTGAAGCACTGGGATTAGAGTCTTGAGCCACCACACCCAGCGTAAAACCCATATTTTCTCAAAAATGGAAAAGGTAGATCAGGCTGTTGAGTGAATCTGAAGCACATATAATTCTATTTAAACATCTGGAGTAATTAGTGCAACAGAAGTGCTAAAAAAAAAATAGCTGTATTTAAAAAAGAAAGAGGCAAAGGGGTGGAACAAGTGCCCATTTCTTAGCTTTTGTGTGCTGGCAGCACAAGGTCATTGTTTACGTGACAGTGGATCACCTTTCTACCTGATGCTCAAACTCAGAACTGTGTAGGTATATTGTAAGTTTAGAAGGTAAAATTAAGAAAAGCTAATGTGAGGTTAACATTCAAATGAAAAAGTTTTAACCTCCAAATAAATTGACTAGGAAAAAAATGAGGGACTAACAAGTGTGAATCGTGCTGCTCATCTGCAGCAGTTTAATCTTGGAAACTCTGGCTCTGTTCCAAAACTTAAAGAATTATGACAGCAGTCAGTGCTCCTCCGCAGGGCAAGGTGAACTGTCGGGGAAAAACTGTTCTCTGCTGAGTGACTGCAGGATCCTCCAGCGTCCCGCCTGCTGTGGAATTTTGCCACTTGGTTGGTTCTGCCTTCCCTTTGAATGTGGGTGAAGCCCTGCTATTCTCCGGAAAATACCATTCATCAGTTAATTTATGACTTGCTTCATCTTGCCACCACTAATTACTGATGTTGCCGCTCTCTGCAGTAGGCTCAAAAGCTGAGACGGATTCTATCTAAAATAGATCTTTGGCTGAGGAGCAGGCGGTGGTGGTGGTAGGCTAGAATGTCACACAAAAACAACTCGGAAAAGGAAAAGTGCACACCCAGACCAGAAAACCATTTGTGTTTTAAAAGAAGACGTGGGCTAGGCAAGGTGGCTCACGCCTGTAATCCCAGCACTTTGGGAGGCAGAGGCGGGCAGATCATGATGTCAAGAGATGAAGACCATCCTGGCCAGCATGGTGAAACCCTGTCTCTACTAAAAATACAAAATTAGCTGGACGTGGTGGTGCACGCCTGTTGTCCCAGCTACTTGGGAGGCTGAGGCAGGAGAATCACTTGAACCTGTGAGTTGGAGGTTGCAGTGAGCAGAGATCACACCACTGTACTCCAGCCTGGTGACAGAGTGAGACTCTGTCGCAAAAAAATAAATAAATAAATAAATAAATAAATAAAAATAAAAGAAGACATATGGAATATTGGATGTGTGGGTAGGGGAGTGAAAGAGGAACCAAAAAATGTAATTCACATGGATAAATGCCCATATATAGAATAAAGTATCTTGGTCTGATTCCAATTTCAGTGTCCCCAGGAGGAATGTAGCATACTTATTAGAGTCAACCCCTATGCACTGTGGTTAGAATTTTAGATGCCATTTCAGGTGTGCTGTGGAGGTGTCTGAAGACAAGCACCCTACCTATTGCTTCAGCCAGTCCTCTGTCCACATTAGGTGCTTAGGAAATGTTGCTCCATATGTCACCCGCTTGCTTAAAGTCAGATCTTTGGGAACTGGGGAGAGGAAGTTCAAATTAAACCTTTGGCAACACACGTTTTATTGACTGAATCTTTAGAGGCCACAGACAGGTGCCTGATGAACTTCAAATTAAACTCTAAATTTCTAAAACTTTGCTGCATATGTACATAAATTACAGTACAGCTTGCATACCTAAGAGAGATGGTTTTGCTTTTTTAACAGATATTTTCAGAGTTACAAGAAAGAATTCCTTTACCAATCCCAGAGAAGGGGATTTTTGACTTGGCTACACTAAGGTGAATGTTTAAAAAGTAGAAACCACACCTTTCCTACTCCCAAAAGGAAAGTAATCCCCGGGAGTTCTGTAAGAATAGGTACCTTCTGTAGTGAAGTCCTTTTTTAAGGACGAGGATTAGCAAGGGCTCACGTGCCCAATTTAGACCCAAAAGAAGTGGGGGCAGCACACATCAAAAATGAGAATCCTTCATAGCAGCTCCTTTTTGTTCCAAGAACCCTCCTAGAGCAAAGGATTTCTTGAGTCATTCCCTCAGCCATAAAAACCTTACAGCTATTCTCAATGAAGAAAAAAGTAAAAGAGAAAGGGAAATCTAAAATAGCTCTGGTGGGCGCGGGGTGCCATCACTGGAGAAAAATTCAACGATTGAAAAAAATTAGAATTCAGCAATATGTGAGAGCTGGAACTAAGGTGACGAAACACGGGGATGGCAAAGGGAGAAGGAAAAGAGTTGGAGAATCACACTATCTGGCTACAGAACCACCTTCTTCCTGGGCCAAATGCTTGAGCTGTACTTCCTGACCTTGCATTTCCAAATGTTCCTAGGCTCTGTCAAGGCTGTCGCTGGTGCGTTATGTAGCCCTACAATGACATCAGCCCTGGAACCAGCCAGACTGAGAAGTTCCTTATCCTAGTCCACTCAGAAAGGAAACACACACACCGTGTTGGATCTCCCCCAGACTTTGATCACGTATTTGTCAATCTCGGAGCTCTGTGGCCTTGTCTCAGAAGTTCCTTTTTCCTTGTGCTAACATCTTTTCTGTGAGAAAAAGCTTTAAAAATAAAAATTTAAAGAACAGTAACACATACCCATTTTTTTCTTAATGTCTTCAAAATGCAGATTATTGAGTTTCCCATGAGCTCATATGTCATTTTCCCCTGACAGCCTTTGATTCCCAGCTTCATCTGTACTGCATTTCAACAGGCTGTCTCTAACCCCGCTAGAATGTCTTCCTGGTACTTGCACACAGTAGACATCCAATGCAGATTTGCTGAATGGATTATTGTTATGGATGTATGATATGAGCTGTGGGTAAGAGAGAACTCTTCTGAAGCCAAAGCATGGGTGATGAAATGATTTTCCATGGGCTTTGAAACAGAGTAATGGAATGAAGAACTGTTTGTAAGCAATTTTATCCTAACAATACAGATTTGATTTTGACTGATATACAATATAGGTTTTAATGCAGGTGAGGCTAGCATTCATGTGTTAAATACTTCATATCCTATGTATGAAAAGGTTTGAGGTATTCAAGCATTAATGTGCAGAATATTGCTTTTAAGTTTATTTTTAACACACTGCCAAATACCCAAGCCAAGATATATGGTATAGGAAAATTGAAAATATTAAATTTTATAAAATAATGTCTAAATTATTCCTTTATTTATCTCAAGGATTATACATCTTGGGAGAATTTTTTTTTTATTGTACGAATTCAACTTTTCTATTAAATATATTTGAATAAATGCTTCAAAGTATATGGTAAATCATGACCTGTTTTTGTATCTATTATATTGCTTGTACATATTTTCTAGAGCTTCATATGTTGATTTTTGGAGGACATAAATTGTATCTGAAGTTTAACTGGCCTTTTATAAGCACCATAGATAATGATGCCCAACTGTAGAAAAGATCAGGAAAAGATCATTGTACTTGAGCATATTTCTTGGGCATATTTTCATGTTGGCTTTAAAACCATTCTGACTTCTAAACATAAGGTATCTGCAACCTATCTTATATAAACTTCCCCCTTCCCACTTTCATCCTCTATCATCCTTAAGAGAGTTTCAATCCTCACATTTTTCTCTTCTGACTCTCCTATCCACAACCCTGAAACAAGATGACCTTTTGTAAAATTCCCTAGGGTAAGGAATCTCCAACTGGAGCGAGCCAAACTATCATTTTTGTCTCTTCCAGAAAGAGTTCTTTTCATGCTTTAATTTTGGGCCAACTGACCTAGCATTTCAGATTTTTAAAACCTTTGGTGACTTGCCTTCCAGGGCTTATCTAGAATATTCTCTCTACCCCTCCAACAGATTTTCTCTTGTAAGTTTAGGGGAGAAAAGAAAATGCAGTGGGAATAGTGTTGAACGGAAAACTGTAAGTGTGCTAACCCACCCTGTGTTAGCCTGACAGACTCCTCACCCCTTAACCTCCGCCTCACCCCTCCCGCCATTTCTCCCTTGAGTGCATACCTGGGTCATGCTACTGTGCTGGGTCATGCTGTGTGTAGAACGATAGAGGCATATAACCATTGTAACCACATCCTGCTGGGCAAGCCGACTTGTTATTGTGAATCCCCCCTTGATTGATTGTGTGGCAAGTACTGAATACCAACCCCCTGGTAACCAGCAATCATGGGAACCGCTTGTGTATACCCTCCTTGGTAATCAACAATCCTGGGAACCTTCTGCCTCCTAGTCACCAGCCTCCTTATCTAACTTGCTTGTTCTACTTCCGTAAATTCTGCTTCAGCTAGGCTACCCCTCCCCTATCTTAAGCAAGGTATAAAAAGGAATCAAGCCCCTTCTTTGGGGCCGAGGGATTTTGAGCTAGAGCTGACTCTCGGTCGCTGGCAGTATAGGACTCTCAATTGGAACTCAGAGTGTGGTGCTTTCCTTCTAATTTGCTCGGGCATAACATAAGAACATACTGTTGACACAAATCTGTTTTAGCCTTTGGGCCTTTGGAGTTATTAAGTCTGTGGGAAAAAAAATCATAAACAACCCTCCCCCTACCTCCTAAAAAACAGACATCATAAAGAAGGGCTCTTTGATGAAGTAAAAGTCTCTCTCGACACTGTGGATCAAAAAAGAGTAAATATAGAGATAGCAAATCCAAACAGTGTCTAACTCCAAATGAGTTTCACTTCAGCACTTCTGTACTTTGGTTCATGGGTTCCTTTACGCATTACACTTTTTGGAATCATGAGGAGAAAATATTTTAAAAAGTATAATCTGTGCATACCAAAAGATTCACTTTTAAAGGTTTCATCTGGTAATTTTCACAGATGAAATATTTCTGGGAAATGAATATCTTCTGGGGTAGGTAAAAGGGAAAAACAGAGGTGAAGGAGAAAACAGACACAGATAAAACAACAGTAAGAAAATGCTGGTATTTGTTGAAGCTAGATTATGTCTATATGGGGTTCAAAATACCTCTCTACTTTTCCATATACTGTATTTGAAAATTCCTATAACTTCAAAAAGGTAAAAGGCTTTATGATACATTATGATCCATGATTTTATCTTTAGTACAAATCCTTTTAAAATATTTATGGAATGAAGTCAGCAGTATTACTTTTAGCTGATTATTGATTAGAACCACTTTATTTTTCCTTGCAAGAGATTTTATGTTCTATTCAAAAGGAGGGATGGAATTGTGTAACCCACATAGGACCATAAAACCATATTTATGTATATCCTGTCATTTTTTTTCTAACAGAATTTTAATCTTTGGTATGGAGCCCATGTTCCCTGACACACGCACACACACACACACACACACATACACACACAGACGCGTGCACACATACCTTATTCTCGGCAATGGAAAGGTTACGTATGCTGGAGTATCTCACAGTATAACTCAATAGACAGGCTAATTTATATTTTCATATATACTCTTTTCTTCCCCACAGCGATGGTATGAGGATATTTCATCACTATCAATAAGTCTAGATTAGAGAGGTTAAAAAACCCCCAGTGGTACATGGGTAGAAGTGTCTGATTACAAAGCCTATTTGTTGGTAATTATACTGTGCGCATGCATGTGTATAGTTTCCAAAGGACTGACAAAAAAACCCAGGAACATTGTATTCACCAAATCTGAGGTGTGAGTTTCTACTTTAGGTAGCAGTCTTAATGACATCACTGCCACAGTTTTGTCCTAGTTCAGGGAAAGATGGTGTATTCTGATCATTCGTCCCAGGAAGGCACCCCAGCGGCCTACTGAAGCATATCCTCTTCTTCTATTGGGCCGATCACCACTCCCCACTTTTGGAGAAAACAACCTAGGCTGCCCAGACAATGGCAAATCACAGGCGAACACAGGTTATGGGGACACATCATTCGATGCTCTAGAATAGTTGAAATATCTTACTTTTATTAATATTTTCCTACTGTTTTTAGTGAAAATGGTACATTAAAGGCACATACTCTATGGCCAGTAGTGTGAACATAAAGAAATATATTTGAATAATATCTTTAAAATATTTCAAAGTTTTATTAAATATTTTTATTCAGTTTTAAGATCACAGTTAAAGTACTTTAGCATGTTATACACATGACTTACATGTGCAATTTTTAGAAATATCAAATTAGGTATAAGATTTTGAAGAAAGAAATTATATAAATGTGTATATTGACTTTTACTACACATACATCTAAGAAAGCAATAATTCTGTTGTACCATTAAGTGGAAATCATTTATTACATGGCATGTTTACACCAACTCTAAAGAGAACCAAGCCAATTTCTGAAAGCAAAAAAAAAGACAAAAAAAAAAAAAAAAACCAATGAGCGATTCAGTCATGCTGAAACTGTCAAGAGATTTTAGACCCTGGTGGTCAAATGAAGCTGTGGTTAATTTATGACACGTAAGTAAGCAATTCAAACCTATGAGAAGAGTTTATAATCTGGTATGTGGAGTCTCAGGTGATTTTATTCTTTTTCTGACAAATTCCTGAGAGCAAGAGACTTGTTTAGTGCTAATGAAATGGAAAAAAACGTTGCTGAGCCAGTTGCTGAGCTCCAGATCGCAAGACTTCCCTATCCCCTTGTTCCACGGCTCTTAGAGCTGAGGCACTAATGTGAGGAGTCGGGGGACGTGAGCCCACCCCTCTGGTGGGCCGCAGAGCAAAATCAGTGTTAATGCACAAAACATGCATGTCTCTATGATTTAGGTTAGAGCTTGTGAGGTAAGATTTGCATTGCGGGTGGAAGAGTTTTGAGGCATTGAATTAGATCCTTGGTACTCAGTAACCAGTTCTGGCCCAAGTTATCAGGAAATCTTTGGAGGGAGTAGAAATGTTCACAATAACTAGTTTTGTGCATAAAAATCGATTTAAGGGCATGATCAGTTTTGACCACTTACTGCAAAAGGAAAACAGCGGCCACAGAATTTTTAACCACAAGGTTTCCTCTCTCAATTTAAGAGTATAAATATCACCACAGATTAAATTTGGCCAGAAGAGGAAACTTTGTTTTTTTTTTTAAAAAAGATGGACATTTATATATTTGAAGGAAAGGGTAGCACATACAGATGGGGATTATGAGGGACTCAAATACATTTGTCTTTTTATTTACGCTTGTTGCTTCTTTGTTCTGAAATGTAAGGAAGATAATGTCCTCAGTGAAACGAACAAAGTTGTTTAATATGGAGTATAACAAACTTAGCTATCACTTCCAAACGACAGTAAAGCAGTCCATCAAACCCTGAATACTTCACCAGACACATCTGGTAAGATGAACTGAACAGCTTCTTTAAAAATTGTAAGTAAGTATGCTGTTAGTCAGTCTAAATAAGATAATGTTCAAAAATCAAAAAACTCAAAACCAAATCTGTATCTAAGTCTTTGGGAATGCTTGTATAAACAAAAGCAACATCTAATTGACAATTAGTATACTTTTTATAAGGTGCAAAATAAGGAGCTATTTGGGAAAGCTAAGTCTGAATTTCTACCTACCAGTCACTCTGAATACTTTACAGGTCAAATGTAACAAAAGCATTTGCTTCTACTGCCCATTTTCAGCAATACATTGTTCTCTCTGGAGGAGGCGGTTTGTGAAGTCAAAACACTGCAGTGGAAAATAGTGGCACTGAAGGTAGAAGCAAAAAAAAGACAAAACTTTTGAAACAGGACTTACTGAAATGAACTTTTAAAGCCGAGGTAGCCCATTAGGATTGGCCTTATATGAGGGCTCTGTGGAGCAGTGCAATCAAAGGTGAATCTCCTCCACAGCATCACGACCCCCAACATCCCCTTTACAAATGATGGCTCCAGGCCTCCTGCGATTTCCTTCCTTTTCCCAGGCAAGCGGTGGTGCTTCTTTGCTGAATGGAATGCCATCCTCCAGCCTCCAGCTGCTTGTCTTCACAACACGAATGATTCATACAGTAGTTTAGCAGGCAGCATGGTCCCACTGCTTCACATTAATGTCAAATGCCAAACTTGGAACAGAGCTTTTTGGTATTTCCCCTCCCCTTCCCACCTTATAAACAAAACATGCCATTCAGTTTTCAGCTTACTCCTGTTCTGTAGCAATGTATCATTAGCTTGAGACTTTACATAGGTGCAAACATTTCCATACATTGAGCCAAAGACTGCAGAGTGCAAACAAAATTTCATCTGACTTACAGTAGCATCTGACTTAATAAGAAAACAAAAGGATTTGAACACATTGGATTCTAAATAACCAGACCAGTTCAGATGCTCCTTTTTGTTCATAGTGTTCCATCACTATTTTTTTTCTCCAGCAATTTTAATGGCAGGAAGTAGAAACACAGTGATAATGTGGGAATTATTTTAACATAGCTTTGGGACATGGCATCGGTGGAAAGCTCATCTGACAGAATTAAATAAATATATGTCTGATATTTTTGGGGAAAAGACTATCAGAATTACAACAGTAGGATTTATCTTTTAAAAGGGGTGCTAATGAACAGTTTTGATCTAAAATCTGGGAACTAACCTAATTTGGGGACAAGAACCTGTATTTCCAATGTGGCTGTGGGATATTTCTCTTTTTCCTGATCCCATACACAGTACCCAAACAAATAAAAACTTTAAGGATGTCTTACAGTATTTTTTCTTTCACTCAGCTTCTTAGAGCTGCAGCTTCAGTTACTATAATATACTCTACACACTTCAAAATCACATAGGAAATACCCAGAATAACTAAATAAATAAAAGGCTAAAGAAAACTGGAACAGTACTGCGTCTCCATCTGAGACGAAATCTTCTACTTCCAGCATCGCAGAGAAGGGCGAGGACAATTTTTTTTTCAAAAGATTTATATACAGGCTTGAATCCAGAAATTAAGGTTAAAAGCATAAATATTGATAATTTCAACTAAATTCAGAATGGTTTCAGAAAGATATGATACAACAATTTAGAATAAAACAAAGCAGAAGAGCATCATATTTTGGTTTGCTTGAGATATATATAAGGTGCAACAACTTTTTCTCTTGATGCTGTGGGACGAATGTTAGTGTAGATGGCATTTGCTGGCAGATTAAAATATACACTATAGCAATATGATTTTCCAAAATAAAAAAGAATGAGAGAAATGAAATGAAAATGATAACAAGGGGTGTGGAAGAGAGCACTACATATTGGTCTGAAATATTTGTGCTAACAAATGTTGTTACCTGAAAATAACAACACTCCTCTCCAGCAGATTCAGGTCATAAGAAGCACAATTACTGAAATCAAGACTTCACTCAGAGAATCGACGAGGTGAGTCTAAGGAACTATAAAGCTTTGCAGGATTTCTGCTACTCCCAGTGCCTAACCGCTTAAAAATTAAGCATTTCTACAAAAAGGTTTGTTTTAAAGTATCTGAAAACAGTCATATCCAGTTAAGTTGCCCTCCCACCCCCAACCCTGCTTAAGGGAAAAGCCACTGAGGTTTAGGAAAAGCAGATCAAGTAAGATATTAATCACATAGAAAAAAAGTAATCTGTTTTGCTTTTTTTTTTAAAAAAAAGGTCCCATGAATATACAGCAATCTCTTAAGGAACTCTAGTGAAATGTAATCGGAGGACTGAAGGAGGGTGCTCTGGCAAAAATAGATCTATTCTAATGTGTTCTATAGAGTAACAAGTTAGTACCATTGTCAAGGTGCATGTTCTGCACCACACAATTTTTTGTTGTTGGTTTTTCGTTTTGGATTTTAGCTCACTACAATTTTCAAATCACTGCTACCGAGTGGTCCAAAACTCCAACAGCCACCAATATTGGGACCCAGCAATTTCAAACATTCACTTTTTGTTCTGAAATTTAGAAAATATTAATAAAACAGCATCACAGTAAAAATATTATGCTAAAATCTGGAACTGCTCACTTGATTTATTCCTATGTGAATGGGGTTAAGTTGTAACTTTGGGTTAACCTTTTACTAATTCCTTCTTCCTCCATGCCCACCAGGAATATGAATTTTTGGGGACATCGTTCCGATGCTTTGCTACCCTCTTTACCTGCTTTGGAAAAAAGAAAAAAGAAAAACTTCTATTTTTTTTTCAATCCTGTTAGTATGTTGTACGTATTTTCCAGCACCGGAACTAAAGTAACGTCTACAAACATGAGAAGCTAAACCTAGTCGGTATGAATAGAGTCACTTTTTGTATGGCTATTAAGTAAAATTACAATTAGAAAAAAAATCATTATAATTCAGTCAAGTATAAATAAGAAAGCTAGATAAAACCATGTAAACTGTCACCATTCAGAGATCTAATTCAAAAGCTTCAAACTCGAACTAGCAGTGTCAAAATTCCGCCAGTTTGAAAACCATTAAAAATTATTGCTGGAATCCAATAATCAAAATGTGGTAGTTTGTGCTGTGATGCAAGAGTGGGGAATTACTTTGTGCTGTAGAACAAATACCCTGTAAAATCTGTAGCCTCAGACTAATTTTGATTTATCACTTTCCATCTGTTGCTAGGAAACAAGACACTGTGAACATCAGGTGGTTAAGTCAATATGTTGAATGTTCTAAAGCCAGTTAATCCACTTGGCGCTGGCATATGTATGGTTGGTTTTATGTTCAAAAGCAACACAACACAAAAAGGAGAGAGACTTGCAGGTGGATCTATGACTGAGAGTCCCACTCTGGTCAGGCATGCCTCCCTCATCATCGACTCAATACCTCCTTAACAACACAAACTCGAGATGGCTCTAAAAACCTGCCGTGCCAATTAGGCTGTGCATAGCAATTGCAACCCGTCCAGTCAATCTGTGATAGATGTAAAAGGTCTGTAGCTCCAAGTCCACATGAAGTGAGTGTCTTCAACATGTTTAGAATAGTGAAGTAATACTAAGGTCACTTCTGAAGAATATTTTTGTCTTTTTTTTTTGTTTGTATGAACAATCCATTGGTCACTTAGACCCCTGTGTAAAAATAAAAGAATCCTCAAGGCATGAAAACATCAGTAATCTGTAATCTGCAGGACTCTTCCCCTGTCTGGGAAAATATTTGCCACAATTTGCCTCAAGCAAATTCTTCATGGTCACTCAAGGCTAAGAAAAAAATTCAGATTGTAAGAGTTGTAATTTTCTCCCTCTCCCTCTCTCTCTTTTTGCCAGCAAACTACCACTCTGGTGGCAAATATAAAAGTGCAGAATATATGGACCACGAGGCCGAGCATACACCGCTAACAATGGTACATCTGCCTGCCCATGCTGCTTGGAGTCTCTGGAACAGGCTTTTTAATATTTATTCTACAATATAAATGTAGGTATAACCTATTATATAAACCATCTTAGAACTTAAATCTCCATGTACAAAAAAGACTAAGAATATCTAATAATAACTAGTGCAGTGCGTCAGTTTTTGTTTTGTTTTGAAAGAATAACTAGGTAATATATGAAACTAGTTTCACACTCTCTGGTTGGTAAAAGAGATGCTGGATGAGCTACAGTAAAGGCAGCCTTTTACCAAGTTACCACCTATTACTGTCAAAAGCCTTCAATAGAAAGCAAAGCTCCAGGATCATTCTGTTTCTGCTCAATATCAGACAGATAACTTCACCCTCAAAGATTCTGGGTTCTGAGAGAACAAACTGGCCCGGATGCTAACTTCTGCTTCAAGTGAATCTGGGCCATGTAGGGCAACAAGCACTTGTTTGCAGTCTATATTTTCCACCACTTGGACTCACTAGCATCCCTCGGTAAAGACAAGGCTAGGGTAGTAGGTAAAGCACAATGTTTTACAAGGAAAGGGCGCTTCACTGGTCAGCGCAGGAAATAAGTACAGGAGCCTGTGGCATTTCTTTTGGCTGTCCATCATGGGTGAGTGGAGTTGATCTCTGACCTCTGTAAAATAAAAGGAAGAAAACAGTCACTTATTATTCAGCATGTTATTAGAGGCAGGAGAGGATGATGAATAACAAGTAAGTGTGTTCCAATATCTTGTTTAACAGTTACTTCTGTTACTTACACCATGTAATGAAAACTGTTTTTGCCTTAGAGTTTTTTCTTTTCTGTCCCCTTCCTTCTTTTTTCTCCCCTTCCTCCTTCTCATTCTGCCTCCCTTCCTAAGATTTCATACATGAATTCCCCTCATACAACTCAGCAACATACCCTCTGGCCTCAAATAACTAACCACTTCCATGTTGAAGAGATGAAATCCAAAGTACTAACAGATTTGGGGCAACTCTTTAAGAAGTGGAAAAATTTCAGTCAAGGACTGGGGTTCTGGGACAATAATTTTCCTGTTGGTCCACTGATATTAAAAATGACACATTTCTTTTCTTGACTTGCCTGAAGGGAAAACGCTCCTATAATACTTGGTAACCTTCAGGTAACTTAGGGCTAATAAAAGCAATGACTCTGGAAGAAAAACAGAGATGGACTCAAAAAAAAAGAATGAAGAAACAATAAAACCTACGATTCGTAGGCCTGTTGGAAAATGTCAAGGAAGTGCCTAGTCCTGCCTTTTTAGAATGAGAAGCTCTGTAGAAATTACCAAGAATTTGGGAGAGTTTTCTCATAGCCATGAAGGAAATTGTATTTTTACTACAAATTATGCAAAAGCTAATGAAAAATCAGCTAATCGCATGTGCATGGGCAGAGAGCGTTTAGAGGAAGGAAACGAGCACTGATGCTGGATTTTACATTTTAACAAACTCTAGCCTAGCTGGGCCCAAATCGGCACACATGGAGAGAGAACTCCAGACAGGACCAGAAAATTCATGGAAATTTCTATCATTTGGATAGAACCTATGCCAAACACAGCTGATTTTTCATTCAGCTTTTGTATAATTAGTAGTAAAAATACAATTTCCTTTATGGTTATGAGAAAACTCTCCAAAATTCTTGGTAATTTCTACAGAGCTTCTCATTCTAAAAAGGTAGGACTAGGCACTTCCTTGACATTTTCCAACAGGCCTACCAATCATAGAAAATGCGCACTTGCTGCTCTGTACCCTACAATGGTCTGTAGTGCATAACACTGTACTGAAAATATGTGATGTATCAGCAACGTTTTCACTGGGTTGACCTTTTGATATCGTATCTTCTTCAGAGTGCACAGAACAAAAGGAACTATTTCAAGATTGAGCTCATGCCTGCTCTGTAACTAAACTCAAGTTTTATGCACAAAAAGAAATAAGGTAGATAAATTTCAACATTTGGGGGTTTCAGAATTCAAATATCACTTAATAGCCCGAGATATTTAGGATTTTAGAAAAGCAAAGCATTTTAGAATCAAACCTCTGGATTAATCTAGTTATTCACTGTGGATGTTATAGATACCACCTGTTCAATATGTTCAGCTCTTTGTTCAAGAAAGATGAAATTAAAATGCTATTTTTTACTTTTAAGATATTATTAACAGATCCAAAATTTTAGTAAGCATTAGAAAAGGAAAAAAAAAAGTAAAAGATGAAAAGTACAATGTAAAATAAGATGGCAAGAGTGAGACAGAATCACAGTGGAAAAGGGCTGTGTGCTGCAACTGAGGTTCTAGCTCCCAGCAGAAGGGTCAGGCGAGACTCTTCATGATTTTCTCTGACATGAATGAAGCTTTCCTTTGGCAGTATGTTAGATATGGAGTTCAAATTTTGACTTAGGCACAAATTGGCTGTGTGCTCCTGGCCAGTTAATTAACGGTCATGAAAATGGGACTAAAAAAGCCCAGTTGGGAAGGCTAATTTAACTTCTAATAAATACACCAGTCTCTTAACAAAGGTTTGTTCCAACTCTTTATTTTCTAAAACTATGTTTCTAAGTTAGGTTTCTGAACCTAATGTTAGATTTTTTCATGGCATGAGTTCAGGTAATGTATTTCCACCCCTAACTCCATGGGCCCCCCCCTCTTTAAACTATGAACCGAGTTGATGCTGAAGTAATACTTAACTCACTGCTATGCGACCCAGGTTCAATTACATAAAGCCTACAGGTAGAAGCCTGGTGGGTAGATCTGCTTTAACTGGTTAGGGCTCAAGTTACAACTAAGACTCTCCAGGGTGATCTGTCCTTCTAACTATTAAGAATGTTAAGCGTTTATTAATTCATGGCAAAATTCTAGTAATCATTACTGTTCTAATGGGAGGTTAAGAAAAATTAAAAGAACCTTTACTCAGTTTTTCTATGCCTGCTACCTAACGTAGGCAGTCATACTTCAGGAACTACCTCATTTATTCATTCACCCACTCATTTGTTCATTTATCCATTGTTGTAACAGGCACTAAGCAAGCTGGGAATATAAAGAATAAAACCAATGTTCTGCCTTCAAAATATACTGAAAGGAGACAGAAGCATCGACAAATCAATACAGCCCAATGTGGTCTGAGAGAGGCGTGATCACAGCACGCAGGAGCAACAATACACACACAGCCCAGGGCATCAGGACTGGGAGAAGAGGACCGGGGACAAGGGTGGGAAGGAGGAGAGCAGCTCACCTTAGCAGAGGATGCACACAGCAAGAGCTTGGCTTATCTGGAAAGGGGCAAGTGAGTCCACATAACTGCAGGGTAGGGAGTATGAAGGACTGGGGGTGATGAGAGTGGAAAGGTTCTTTGCTGTGTTTTTCTGCTGATGCAAACTGGGAATCACGGAGAGCTGGTTAACAGAGCAATGGTGTGCCCATGCTTACTCTCAGCAAAGAATGCAGGCAGCAGCCAACCTGCTTATGCAGTAGCCTTTTCCTAGCCTGGAATTATTATCCCCCTCTCAATTCTTATATTCCCTCTTATTTTCATGATTCATAGGGACACTTAACATTCAGGCAGATAGTTTACATTCTCACTGCATGTGTGTGTTTGTTTGTCCTCTGTCCTTGACCATACAACCCACAAGTGGAAAAGTATCTGTGCACTGTCTCCCTCCGAGACCTTCCTGAATTTTAACAATGTCTGTCAGCATTCACTTGCTATTAGGAACTTGCAACGTACACATAAAAAGGAATTTGACTTCTTGGAAATATCTAGAGGCTATTTGTGAGGAAGTACTCAAACTGTAATATGACAGATAAACAGCAAGAAACAAACCAAGCTCACGTCAGGGACTCCAGGTTTACCTGGATGCGAAAAAGGAGCGTGGGGCCTACAGCTGGCTACACAAGCTGCACTGGGTTGCAAGCTCTTTTGTGCTGAAGACTCAAAGTCTAAGAAAGCGGCTCATCCATGGGTAATCCACTTTGAATAGGAATATAAAATACCTGAATTTACAATAGGCTTTTTTGCCTTCCCAAAGGATCCATTAAGTAGCAGAATACCCCATTATACACTTAGAAGTTAATATACTTTCTGTGGGGCTTCGCTGAGTTCAAAGGGTTTTCACATCTATGATCTCGTCTGATGCTTACAACTTCATGATTCTTTGGGGATATCATTATGCTCAATGTAAGTAAGGTGAGAAAACTGAAGTCCAAAGAAAAAAAGTACTTTGTAGGAAATCACACAAGAGTTGAAGAAGAATCCAGGCCTCTGGCTTTCATGAGTCAGATGCCAAGATGCTCTTTTCCCTGAACTGCACTGTCTTCTGATGGCTGGTGATGGCACCAACACCATCACCACTAGGGGTGTTCCACACACCAGCACTGGGATGCTAGTTATCCCACATACCGTCTCTATGAAATGACTGCAACCTGCCCATGTTTTTTTTAGAGGAAAAAACCGAGGGTAGAGAGGTTAATAATCTTGGTCAAGATCTTTTGGTTTGCAGGTGATAGAGCTAGGACTCAAACCTCAGTCTGCAATGAGACGCCAAAGCTCATGCTCAATGGTCAGATAATACTGCTTCCTTGCTCTCAGGCTTTTTACGGAAATGTAGTTTAGCCACAGGATAACATATTCAAAATAAAATACTCGGTTGACTATATTCCCTGGTATTTTCCCATTCTGCTAATTAGCATACACATTTCTGTAATACCTCATATAAACAATAGTGCTCTTGAACCAAGTTTGAACCCCAATACCCTATAAAAAATGTTACAAATCACATCAGAGAGGTTGATCTGATTTCCATGTTGCTTTCTCCTTCCACGTTCCGCCACTAACCTGTGCACATTTTCCATGGCTGCCACTTCAGCCAGTGCAGCGAGGCTAAAGAACGCAGACACGGCAGGCATATCTGGAGTACTGCTCCGGGTCTCCGCGACCTCGGTGTTGTGTGAGCATTCGTCACTGCAGTCTGTCTCGGTTGCTTTAGGGAGATTCCTCTGCAGTTGTTCCTTTGGTTTGTCATCTGTAACAAAAGAGGAATCCATCATGAGAGGATCACTCTGTTCTCTCCAGAGAAGAGACACAGAAAATGCTGTGCCAGTCAATGTGAAAAGAGCTAACTTTCTCTACTGTTCACTTTTGCTATCCATGAAATATTAAGGCTTTTATAGAATGTCTTCTCCCTTTTAACAAAGCTCTTTTATTAAGCTCAATTGCAACTATGGACAGCACTGCGCCCTGAGGCTGAGCTGAAGAGACGCTGTGTTTTATCTGAGGTCAAAGAATGGGTCAGTCTTCGAGCAAGAAGGAAAAATGAGCCTTGGCTAAAATAAAACTCAAGGGACTTCTGCAGAGGGGCCTGTAGATGCTGTAAAAGAGCCCTAAAAAACCCAACTGACTAAACATTTCTCATGAAGTTGTAGCATGCCCTACTATGGCAACTTGGACATTGAGTATGTTGTGATCACATTAACCAGTTCTAATAAGAGCCAGAGTTGTTATTGTGTTCCAAAGACCTACTGGAGAGAAGACAAAGAGCCCTCTGGTATTTACAAAGAAGTGGATGAAACGCTACGCAAGTATACCTACTACAAATGAGTATACTTACTTTATTATGTAGCCATTATAGAGAACGGAGAATTTTTATCATAGTTTACAAAAAAATTGTAAAATAGAAAATGACTGATAAAAGCTTTAAATATTATCTATTAGGACACAAAAGTGGTATGATTCTTTTCTATGTAAAAGGGAGTGTTTTCTTGTATTTTTTTACTCCTCTTCCAAGTGAAAACGAATGAGGATGCAACAAGCTACAAAATGAGAGTCACAGAACAGAACTCGGATTGGACCGAAAAAGGAGGGAGGGGCCTGCTGGGCTAAACATCAGGACATCTAGGTTTTAGGCCTCATTCTACTTCTACTTTATTGAATATACTCAGACAAAAAATTCCACCTCTTTGAATTTTATCTCTTATATGACAGGGCAAAATCAGGGCCTTGAATATGTTCTATGTTTCTAACAATCTATATTCAAAACACACAAAAAGGTAAACAAAATTCACGAACTGTCCTCTAACTAAGCAAACAGTTTATTAACACCTAGATTAACCAAAATCACATAAAATATAATTCTGGAGGTGCCGAGAGGCAGAAAGGTAACAGCCAAGGCCACTAGTACTTAGCTGGTATAGCACTCCAAGATTTTAGGAGGGGGGGTCCTCAGTATCACTCACTGGCCACACCCCTTGCCTTGGGCGCCTCAGGTCATTTTACTGCCAAAGAGGATACAAGGAACAGCAAACAGACCATAGGCCACGACTGAAAATGAAGAACTCGAGAAATCCAGAAGCATTCTCAGGCTCCCCGCATGGTCTGAACTACTAATACCACTAATAACAGGAAGTGCTGGATGCCCTGGTTTGAATGCCTGGTAGTCTGGCTTGTAGTGACCTGAATAGCAGATCATGGTCAAATACTGATTCATCTGGTATCTTTAAAAGTCTAGGATCTCCTGGAATTTACTTAAGATTGTTTTTGTGCATGTTGAGAAAGACAAAGGGAAGATGCCAGTCCTAAAAACTACCTTTCTTTTCTAGGAATTTAGACATGCTCTTGGAAAAATAGCTACAATTTTAAACATGGAATAAAACATGTTTGGGGGTTTGTAGAAAGCTACAGAATAGACTCATTTTTCAGTGAGGAACGACAGTTGCTTATAGTCATTTGCTGACATGGTGGTCATCTGCTTGCTCTGGTTATCTGTCTAAAGCAAGCCTGTCCAACCTACGGCCCACATGCTGCATGTGACCCGGAAAGCTTTGAATGCAGCCCAACACAAATTCATAAACTTCTTTCTTAAAACATTCTGAGATTTTTGGTGGTGGTTTTTTTTTTTTTTTGGCCGGGGGAGGTTCAGCTCATTGACAATTGTTAGTGTATTTTATGTGTGGTCCAAGACAATTCTTCTTCCAGTGTGGCCCAGGGAAGCCAAAAGCTTGGACACCTCTGGCCTAAAGCTCTCTCTTCTTACCCAAAGTACCTCCTGCTGGTGACACCCGGCCATCTGCTGTCCTGACGAGGTGTGTGATCTTGGTTTTCCTCGCTTTTCTCTTTTGGCTGCCCACCAAAGGTTCTTGTGTTGTTGTTGGCTCTGGAGTGTTGAAAATGGATGGGATATTTTTAACCTTATGAACAGGCTCCGTGGTGTTTTTGTCTTCTGAAAATATGGCTGAAATAGGAAATACCATGCATGGTTACACACAAAAACAGAAAGCACCAACACTGCTCTTAGAGGGAAACATGTCTAAATTTCCGACCCAGCTGAGTGGAGAATTTACATTTAGAGTTTTCAAAGTACTGATGGGAAAAACAAAACATTGCCCATAACTTGTTTACTACTAATTGATACTTGCTTTGATAAATTAAATGCAGTGAATTAAGATGCCCCGTCTTTTACATTTTCTAAGTCTTTGGATGTTGCACATTGGTGGGGACGATAATTTAGGCAAATATGAGTACATTATGTCCTAACAGTCCCCATGTCCTAGTTGTGATCAGGGTCCCTATCTGAGATCCTTTTGGCCACATGGCCTGGAGAGGATGGTAAAAAAAATTTCTTCAGAGGACACTAAAATTAAAGATGGGCTTCTTAAATTTATATTTATGGTTGGGACATGCTTCCAAGCACCAGGTTGAACTGATCAGAAAAGAAATTGAGGTCTGACTTTCTCTCATGTATATTGGCTGTGCAGTAAGGATAGGAGAAACGCTGGTGAAGCCAGCATGCAAAGGAAAGATACTCTTTAATTCACTGAATTCTAAAACAAGGAATACACTCAGTGAGATAATTTAATGAAGTCCCACATGTCAGCCTGGCTTGTGAAGAGGATAGTTTTAGGTATCCTCATTGTAACCCCACTAAATCATTTGATAGCACATTCCTGTATCCTGAGTCACTCTGTCAAGAGCAAGGGAGATACCTGTACCAGACTCTTCTCCTGCTTTACAGAGAGTGTGGATGCTTGTGTCTTTTCTTATATACTCTCTTTCTTAGGAGTTTACCCCTCTCCTGACTTTAACGTAAAAGTAAGACAAGAATGTGTAGATATGAGTTTGGTAAGTGCTTAGGAGTATAACATAGTTGAGTTTTATAATTGGGACTTAGAAAGAATTCTAGTGACCCAAGGGCTTATTAGCAGAGAAAAGAAGCATTTTCCTAATTTTTACTATCCAATTTCTTAGGATAGGCATAGAAATCAAATCACTTTTGACAAACAGGAGGATGTGTGTCAGAAAACTAATGTCAGATGTAACAAGCCCTAAGTAAACTAAATCCAGAGGGGGCATATCTGAAGATAGATATTGGTAATAAAGCAAAAAAATAATATATATAAATAATAGTTAGAAAAAAGCTAAAATAAGAGGAAGAAAACTAGAGCAAGAATAACTCAGGGTGTGGAAAAAATGAACTTGTTGGTACAAACACTTGCACAGTCCTCATTTAAAATTTTTAATCTGTGTCCTTAATGGATTTAGGTACATCCTCAAGAAGGAAGGGCTATGAATAAGATTTTTTTGTCCTGGAAATCATGGCACCTTGTCTTTAAAAGATGTTTGAAAAGAGGGGCTGATTCTAGGCATCACATTCCAAAACAAGTGGGAAATAATTTCCATTACATCAAAAGAAAGTATGTAAAGCAGAAATCACACCATCATTTGTGGTTTGGCCTTACCTCAATATTGCATAACAGATGGCTGTGTGGAGACAGGCTTAAGATAACAGTTATTTTAAAAAAAAAACTGCTTGGCAATGCTCCCAAACACCTTTTCAAGTAAGTAATCAAAAGTCAGAAAAATACTCCTTTTAAATTGCAGATCTATTCCCAGGTCAAATAGGTCTACCTCGATGGTGGACTAATTTACTCTCAGTTATTAATACTTAGTCTTAGAATATTTATACTTTGATATTTAGCTTAACATAGGCCAGTGGTGGTACATATTTTAAGACTTTTTTTTTTAAACTTCAATAAAAGCTTCCAGCAAAATAAAAAATAATTTGGTTAGAAACACTCCAAAGAAGTTGCATGATTCTAATTTAGCCTTAAAATTCAAAGCCTCTAAGTATAAAGAAGCCCAAATCTGAATGTACAATGAACATTAAATAACATCTATTGGACGTTCACAGGCTTCAAGATTTCGAATTTCTTATCCAGATCCATCAGCTGTCCCTCTGATTACAGAAGGAGTCTTGTTCACCAGTCCAACAGAATCGCTACATTGTGGATGCAGTGAGTCTACACTCCAGGAAGAACACTAACCTCTTCCCTTGTCTATTTCCCCTTCCCAGAAAAGTACAGAACATGTAGAAATCAGGGTATATAGTGGGGTTTCAAAGATGGAAAGGTGTATCATATCCTACATCAGAACTGATTGCGGAAGGAACCAAGGAGGTAAAAGAAAAGGCCTGTATACCAGAAAAAGGCCAAGTCAGGTAGGAAAGATGACTTGCTTTTTACACAGAGACAATGGGATCATGGAAGTAACAGTCATAGAGAGACCAGAATTCTACCGACTTTTAAATTTACTAACTGCAGGACCATGGGCCTCTGTTTCTTCATTCAGAGATGGAGGTTGGACTATATTAACTCCAAAGGAGCCATCTAGCCCTAAAATAATGTTAGATTTTGCTAATAGGCTACAGTTACAGATCTGGCCAGAAGCAACAACAACCAGCCTCCAGGCAGCTCCAGAGTCACAGGCTGGGGAACAGTACTCCCTTGACTACCACGGTTTTTGTTTGTTTCCTGAGCCTTCAAATGGTCTCATTTCTATTTAATGGTTGTTCCTTTTCTAGTTTGTTCCAGAAGAATTGGTAAAAACACAGGAAGAAGCATAAGGCACAGTTGCAAAGGGGTTGATTGCAAATGGAGGCACAGCTCACACCTAAAACCAAAGTGCGACAGCGGACAGCTCAGAAACAAACAAGCAGGCAAAAAGCCTGGGGGCTCAAAGCAGGCCAGCAATACTCAAGTCCCAAGGGTCAGTATTTTGGAAGAAAGTAAAGGAGTGAATCAGACTGCAGACCAAGTGGAAGAGGCAAAAAAAAAAAAAAAAAAAAAAGATTATGTCGTAAGTTCTCATAAGTTCTCCAAAAGAAGGCAAAGCCAATTAACCAGAGGTCTCCTCTAAACCTACTATTAGATCAAGATGCAATGACGGGCCCTGCAGGTGATGCACATTTGAAAAAGGTATGCAATGTGACCTTGCTAGAGGCTGGAAGAGGATAAGGGTCCAGACTTATGTTCTGACCCAAGGGTTAACCCCAGCATATACTGTCTTGTTTGGTGGTTTAGACTGAGGACAGCTTTTAGGATCAGCCCTCAGGGAGACCCTTCCCCTAAAACAGAAGAATTAGGGAAGGCAGATGAGGCTGAGTCCAAGAAGTAGTTTTCTGGAACAAAACAGTAGATCTGAGTCCAGCGACACTGGCAGAGCAAACAAAAGCTTGGTGGTGAGGGATATGAGATGAAAAAAGTTCTGAGAGGGAAATAAGCACAAAAGCTGAGTACAAAGATAGCAAGCTAGTTCCTCCCGACAACCCCCAACCTATTGGAAATCTAAGAAAAGAAAGGCTTTGTCGCCCCAAAACAAATTACTTATTTCTTTTCCGGCTTTTAACTGAGCACACAAAACTACCCGAGCACTGCAGAACAAGTCCACAGGGCTAGTTTTTACACTCAAACAATAACCATAACACACTTGAAGCGTATCATCTGCGAGTGATAATGCAAGCTCACTCCTGGAGCCACATCAGGAATGTAGCAATAAGAGACTGTCTTGTTTTCCAAACTCTGATCCCAAAATGTGGAGTAAGTTTTTTGGGAAAGCAGCATTGCTCTTGTATTGTACCCCATGAGGCCACTAGGGTGCTCCAGAGTCATGAATTCACATTCCAACTGGGGTTTCAAACTTGCCATGAAATTATTAAAGCCAGATCTGGAATCTAATTGCCTTTGGTAGGTCTCTCATAAGCTGAAACAGCAGTCAGATGCTGAATAGAACACAGGAAAAAGAAGCGAATGAGCCTTATCCAACAACCTGAGAGATTTTGCTGGTTATACAGGAACTATTTCAAACTTAAGAGATCGAGTTAGCCTGGGCACTGTGGATCATGTGTGAAATCTAACTATAAACCAGAATTTTCCTGACTGTAATTAGATTTATAAACTGCAAAGAAATTTTAACAGATTCCTAGTCCTGGGTTTTTTTTTTTTCTCTTGTGAAATACCATTTATATTTTCAACATCTGAACCAAAAGAGGGTTAAAAGTCTATAAATATGAAAAACGGAAAATGTAGTAGCTGATGTACTTAAATGGAGAGATGGTTTCTTCCCTTTCTGCTTGTATTGCTCAGGATTTAGTTCCTTACCATGTATTTGGGGCTGATAAACCCTCCTTAATTCACTGGGAATGCTGTCAAGATGAAATTTAAAAACTACCTATCTATCTATCTATCTATCTATCATCTGCCTGCCTACTTACCTACCTTTCTATCTAAAAGCCCCCTGTAAACTATAAAGTGATAGGAAATATTAGTTATTAGTTATCATTATCATTATTGCAATTAGAAACTTTTAGCTTAAGCATGAGCATATGACACCATAACTTGGTAGAAAAATAAACACAGGGGCAGAGGTAGGAGGTAGGTGTTCTTGGTTTATTTGAAAATCCTACCTTTAATTCTAGGCTGTGGACAATTTTTTAAAATACATATCAAAATTTCAGAAAGTGGTTTAACAATTTTGAATTTTAAAAGCTCAGGGCTTAAGAAAGATTATAAATTTAGCATTTAAATATATTACTAAGCACCTAAATATTTCTGAAATTTTGAAAAAACATGATTGCAAGGCAGCTATACACAGGGTGGTATAAAGAAAACAGTGAACTACAAGTCAAAATAGCTGAACAGTTATAAAGCATCAGCTGACTCAATATTTCTATTAAAGACATCAGCTACAAACAATTCCTCTCTAACATCTGAGCAGGATTTTAATCTTACACATGTTAAAATTATTCTATATTATTGTTATATTTTCTGTCCTTATATATTTATACCCTCTCCAAGATGAAGTTTCAATAAGCAGTGATATACTCATAGATGAGAGAGAGGATTAAAGGCCTAGAAAATTCACAAAGCACATAGTCACTACACAAACAAGTAAATGTTGGAGATAGTAAGAAAATAAAAAACCAAAAATGGTCACTTTGAATTACCAGTTATTTCTGATGCTCAAATCGATTCCTGTTTTTCCTGCTCACATAAAATGAGTTTGTACTCTATACTAAATAATGGACATGCATTTTTCAGTGCATATTCTCCAAAAGTTTTGTTTCATATACATTAATAACACCAATAATAACTCTATTTTTACTAAAGCCTGGGACTGCCTATAAGATTCAAAAGTGATTTACTTTTCTGCCCCAAAGGCAGAAAATTAGGGCTACAGAATATAATACTTCTAGTATCAAAATACTTACTGAAGATACCAGGGCAATACAATCATTATCAAGTATTACAGGGGAAATAGAATTTAGTTTGTATATTACTACATCTCATCATTCACCCACAAACATGCAAAATATATATGTACTTAATACAAATGTGTAGAGTAATCGTAGTGAGGTTAAATAATTTGTCCTACTGAAAAATGCTGATTAGTGGCAGATTTGAGACTAGAACCCAGATTTCCTAATGCCCAGGTAAGTGCTCTTTCTACCACACTGAACTTGCTCTGGTACCTCTGTAGAGTCTTCAGTGTTTAAAAAAAAAAACAGTATAAAGTACTTAGAACATTATCATTTTAAGTAAAGAGTAAAGTGGTCCTAAATGTCCTTCAAACTCTTCTGATAGTTCATTGGTGGCTTACATTGATCAAAACTGTATGGATTATATTTTTAAAATATACAAGAGCTAATGTACCAATCTGAGGATGTTAGGATTTCATGCTGTGAACAGCACAATTCGTATTTTGTTTTGCCAGCACTGAAGCAGAATATTCCATAGCGGTTGTGAATGTGAATTAACAAGTGAGCTAACAGATGTATTGCTGGCGTTTTCTGTAAAAGTAAAATGACATGGAAGCCAATGTGGCTCATGTGAACTATGCCTACCTATATCAAAAATATTTGTTTAAAATGAACTCAAACTTGACCATTTTTGATAGCTATCTTAAAAACATGAGTATTTCTGATAAGTGACTTAAGCCAATTGTGCATTTTATTTTTTTCTCATTTTCAGTAAAGGAATGATAACGTATTTGTGAGCCAGAAGATGTGGACTAGGTCACTAAGTTCCCATTTCTGGATATAAGTGAATCAAAGGAGTCAAAATAGATGATTTCTAAAATCCCTTCTAGTTTTCAAATGTAATTAAGCACTACAACAATGTCAGCTCTTTAAAAATATCTCAATGAAAAAAAGAGAATCAATAGGAAGAAGGGAGAGATGGGCTCCTTAACCATTGCAGAAATTAGCCTTCATCAAAGGGCTCAATGTTTAACATTAATTAAAGTCACAAATGAATATAGCTGTAAGAAATTTCAACATCAAATCTGCACCTAGGATTTATAACATGACTAGTTAATATTGGATTTTTCCTGGGCTACCCATAAGCCTTGGGGTGTTCTATTTTAACGTAGTTAGAGGTTCTACAGGCTGGGCTAGGAAAACATCCAGGTCAGAAGTCACACCTGCAGGCCTGCCCACGCCCAGCCAACCAGGTTCTTATTCCAACTCCCACTAGGCATAAGCATCTGCCTGCAACATGAACTGCAATGTTGAATATGTTTAGCTATGAAAAATTCTAATCTCTAATTAATGCGATTCAAAGGTTACAAATTGCCCTGTAACAGATTAAACACCACATGATACACTGTCTGACCCTTGGCAGGAGTCCCCCAAATAGTAGTTTTTTTTTTTTTTTTTTTTTTGAGATGGAGTTTCGCTTTTGTTGCCCAGGCTGGAGTACAATGGTGTGATCTTGGTTCACTGCAAGCTCTGCCTCCTGGGTTAAAGCGATTCTCCTGCCTCAGCCTCCCAAGTAGCTGGGATTACAGGCATGTGCCATCACACCTAGCTAATTTTGTATTTTTAGTAGAAATGGGGTTTTTCCATGTTGGTCAGGCTGGTCTTGAACTCCTGACCTCCTGTGATCCGCCTACCTCGGCCTCCCAAAGTGCTGGGATTACAGGAGTGAGCCACTGTACCTGTCCCCAAATAGTAGTTTTGATGTGAAAATTAAAAATAACCTACTTATGCACATATAAGTCTAATGCTGTTGGTTGAACCTATATAAATTATACCTTTAAAAAACCTATACAACTTATGCCATTTCCAGCTCTGTCTGCAATTAAACAATAACATTGCTTGTCTTACCTTCTGTAGGGTGAATGGCATCCAAGAAGAGTTGCTTGTTTGACCATTTATCCCCACTTCCTAAAAATGACAGGAAAGGAAAGAAAAGTGAAACTGTACTCTTAGTAGATACCTATGCTATAAAAACAAGATGATATACAAACTATCTTTTGAAACATCACACAAATGAAGCTGAAATATATTTCAATTATTTAATTCTTAAAATGGTATTTGTCAGCTAAAATAATGAGGCTGTACAAAAAATGGATTGAAAACAAAATTTTTGTCTTTTATGAAATATAGTGTTGGATTATTTCTGCAACTTTAATCGAAGGAATCTGAAGATTAATAAAAGGGAATGAAAAAAGCTGACGTTTTCACCTAATGAATCACATTTCTTTACTGGAAGCAGAGGAAAAAATAATATACAAAACAAAACCAAGAAGCTGAAGTGGAAGTGAAAAGAAAGCCCAAATTAAGTAAAAGGGTACATACAGGAACACACAGGCACACATGTCCACATACAGGAGACAGCTGCGCTGAAAGCCTCATTCAAGAAACATGGAATGCTTCACATCTGGCCATGCAAGAAGGATGCAAATCGGCACCGGATGAGTTGGTTTATGGCAGTCACAACACTAACATGCAGGGAGATGTTCAAGAAAGCCTGACCTACAGAATACTTGGCTGCACTGAGCCAGATGGGAAGATTTATCTTCTGTGTGAAAGAAGAATAGGAGTCCTATATGCTATGGGAGGGAAGAGATCTTAAGATGAGCCCTGAAGAGGTTTAAAGGCTCATTAAGATCATACCAATGAGACAGACGTTCCCAGTAAAGAGGGGACACATGCCTTTTCAAATAACAGGCGCGTGACTGAAGGAGGTGGGAAGAAGAGGCTGGCAAACGATAAGGGGAAAAAAGAGACAGGTTACAACTTAAGAGTAGAGAAAAGTGTCCACAAGAATCTTCAAGTGTCAGAGGAAGTACAGAAACGGTGGCCCTTTCACATGAATATGAAACTGTAAGATTTCATGAAGTAGGAAAATGTGGTCATGGTATGAAGGGCTGCTAAACATGTGAAAACCAAGAATAGTCAAATAAATGGGTAAGTGGTCAAGAAGCCTGAATTGCCAAACGCACCAAATACAGATGAGAAGAGGCAATTTTAGGATTCATATGGGGCTCTGAAAATAGAGACAAATATGGATTTGTACAGGAATCCAAGTGAAGGAGATTTGCAATTAGCTGCAGAGACCAGAAAGAATGAAAATACCGCGTCAGGAGCTGATGGCAATGAAGCAAGCACAGGGGAAGACAAGGCAAAGGCAGTGCATGGAAGCATTACTCAAAGATGAATCACAATGGAGGTGATCAAGAAGTCTTCATGGAGGATGGAGGGCACCAATACCTTTTTCCGGAACATTAGGCTTCTCCTTTTTGTGCTTATATTTGCTGACAATTTTGTGGAATAAGTTCTTTTTCTGAGACTGGAAAGGACCTACAGACAATATTAATATAGATATATTTTAAATTCACAGTGTTTCATAAAACAATATTGTCTATTTTTCAACAATTACACCCTCCTCCCTCCTGTGGAATAAGCAAATTGAGTCGCAAGAAATGTCATCTTGCATCTTCACTTATTTAACTGGTGCTCAGCCCCCTTCTTTAAGCTATTTAAACCAGTGAAATTTTCCTTAGAAATGTATTGGGCAAAGCCTCCATTATGGCTGGGACTCCCTAAGCAGAAACTTCAGATTCATTGAGTAGAAACAGACTACAACCAATAACAGCAGAGTGGCTAGAGTCTGCAATAGAGAAAAGATTTTACTTTAGACTCCTAAATACCATGAAGGAAAGGATGGCATATGTGTTTTATCTCTCCAAAGAAATGGATTTTCACATCAAGGATCGCACTTTCAGGACAGCAGTTGACCCGACAGCATTAGAGAGCTTTCTGGCCTTTTCTGAGGATAATCAGGAAAAAAAAAAAAAGTGACTTAAAAATGGAAAATATTTGCCAAAAAACTTTATTCTGGGTGGAAGCGGGAGATGTTTCAGATTCTTAGTTTTCTCAGATAAACAGAATTGAGATTTTTTTCTCCAGTTAACAATCAGAAATACCAACAGCAGCCCTGACTTCCCCCAAAGCCCCTGTGGCATCTATCTACCAACAGCTGTAACTACACGCTCTGCCTTCTGGCCGCAGGTGAACCATCTTACACTCCCATCTGGTCAGCTCTTCCACCCATGGCATAGCACCACCCTCCTTGTCCAGCTCAACACCATCATTTCTCCCTTTCGAATGGGTCATTCCATCAGTTTACAAACAATTTCTTTTAACTTCAGAAAGAAAAAGGTGGCTTCTAACCAAACTTCCCTCACCTCAGTTACTGCCTTAGTTCTTCATTCCCCTGCAGCAGAAAACTCCACAGAAGGGTTGCCTATGCTGTCCCCAGTTTCTCTCCTTCCATTCTTTTTTTTTTTTTTTTTGAGGCAGGGTCTCTCTCTGTCACCCAGACTGGAGTGTAGCGGCATGATCTCAGCTCACTGCAACCTCCACCTCCTTGGCTCAAGCAATCCTCCCACCTTAGCCTCATGAGTAACTAGGACTACAGGTGTGCATTACCACGCCTGGCTAATTTTTTGGTAGAGCTGGGGTTCTGCCATGTTGCCCAGGCTGGGCTCAAGCAATATACCCAGCCTGCCTCCTAAAGTGCTGCAATTACAGGTACGAGCCACTGTGCCCAGCCCCATTCTGTCTTAAACTCACTCCAACTAGGTTTCTGCCCTGCCACTCATAAAAAACTGCTCTTCACAGGGCCAATTGTGGGTCCTTATTGCACCAGGCTGTTCCTGTAGCTTCTGACCACTACAGCCATACCCTCTGTCTTGAACGCCTCCTTCATTGGGCTTCTAGGATACTACCTTCTCTTATTTTCTCTTCTCCGTCACTGATCTTTCCCTCTGCTTACTCTTTTCCCTGATTTCTTAATTTTGGAAAGCTCTGGGCTTGGTCCTTGTCCTCTTCTCTATTCTCACTCATATGGTGATTACTTCTAGTCTCAGGGCTTTAAATAAAATAAAATTAAATAAATAAATACCAGCTATAGGTTGAAGACTCAAAAATGCATCACCCCAGCCAGACCTCTTCTACTGTTTGTATATGAAAAGCCAGCAATCTTATACTATCTCACAAGGACTGAAGAGATCCAGAGCTCCATTACCTCTCCAGCTGCACAGGCCTCCTGGCAGTCCCCTGCACATGTAATCTCAGTGTTCCTGACTTTAGGGTCTCTGAACCAGCCATTACCCTGCCTAGAAAATGTTCTTCCCCATGATGTCTGCATGGCTAATTTCCTGACCTCCTTCAAGGCTTTGCTTAACTATCTTCGGACCACTCTATATAAAAAAGCCAACCCCATGCCCATCACTTGATCTCCCTTTCCATCACAAACCTATTCTTTTAACTGATTTTTAAAAACAGCTTTGTTGAAATATAATTAACATACCACACAATTCACCCATTTACAGTATACAACTTGTGGTTACATTCAGATATTTGCAACTGCCACCAATTTTTGAACATTTCATCACCTCAAAAATAAATTCCAAACCCTTTTAGTATTACCCCTCCTATACCTGTATTCTCCCTCTCTCTAAGCAACCTCAAATCTCCTTTCTGTCTCTTTAGATTTGCCTGTTCTGGAAATTTCATATAAATAGAATCATATTACATCATTTTTGACTTAGCATAATGTTTTCAACGCTCCTCCATGCTATAGCATGTATCAGGGCTGAATAATATTGCATTTAATGAATTTAACACATTTTGTTTATTCATTCAACAGTTGGTAGACACCTGGATTATTTCCACCTTTTGACTATTATGGATAACACTGTTATAAACATTCAAATAAAAGCTTTTGTGTGGACATAGGCATTCATTTCTATAGGGCATATAACCTAGAAATGGACTTGTTGGGTCATGTGGTAACGCTGTGTTTAGCTTTTTGAAGACCTACTGGACTACCGAAGAAAGCAGCTGCACAATTTCGCATTCCCACTGGCAGTGTATAAGGGTTTCAATTTCTCTACATCTTTGTCAACAATTGTTATTATCTTTTTTTTTATTATGGCCATCCTAAGGATGTGAAATGGTATCTTTTCCACTGGGGTTTTGATATGCATTTCCCCGATGACTGATGATGTCAACGGTATTTTCACATACTTATCGGCCATGTACTTGTTACCTTCTTTGGAGATGTATCTATTCAGATCACGGCCATTTTTATGAGCTGTCTTTTTTACTGCCGAGTTGTAAATGTTCCTTATACAGTCTAGATAAAAGTTTATCAGATATGTGATTTGCAAATATTTTCTCCCATTCTGTGGGATGTCTTTTCACGTTCTTGGCAGTGTTCTTTGAAGCACAGATTTAAATTTTGATACAGTCCAATTTATCTATTTTGTCTTTTGTTGCTTGGGCTTTGGTATCATATTTAAGGATTCACTGCCAAATTTGAGGTTATAAAGATTTGCCCATTTACTTTGAAAGTTTTATTGTTTTAGCTTTAACATTTAAGTCTTTGATCTATTTTAAAGTTAAATTTTGTATATTATATGAGTAAGTGTACAACTTTATTTGTATGTAGATACCTAGCTGATCCCACATCATTTTTTGGAAAGACTATACTGTTCTCATTGGATATTCTTGGCACCCTGGTTGAAAATTAGTTGACCAAAAATGTGTGGGTTTATTCCTGGACTACCAGTTCTATTCCACTGACCTGTATGTCTATCTTTATTCTAGTACAACACTCCCTTGATTACTGTTGTTTTATAATTAGTTTTGAAATCAACTGCTACTTTTTTCTATTTTAAGATTGTTTTGGCTGTTTGGAATTTCTTGCAATTCCACATTAATTTTAGGCTCATTTGTCAATTTCTACAAAGAAGTCAGCTGGAATTCTGAGAGGGGTTGGGTTGAATCTGTAGATCAGTTTGGGGGAGTGGTTCCATCTTAACAATAAGTCCTGCAATCCATGAACATGGGATGTTTTTCCATTAATTTCTATCATCTTTGTTTCAATAATGTTTTGTAGTTTTCATTATATTGTACTTCTTTTGTTGGTTAAATTTATTTCTAAGTACTTTATTATTTTTGATACTATTGTAAATGGAATTATGTTCCTAATCTCATTTTTAGATTGTTCAATTCGATTGTTCAAGTGTATCAAGATAAAACTAAGTTTTATCTAATGATCTTATAACCTGCAGCTGTACTAAACTCATTTATCAGCTGTAATAGTTTTTTGGTGGATTCCTTAGGATTTTCTATATATGAGGTCATGTTATCTGAGAATAAAGATAATTTTACTTCTTCCTTCCTAACCTAGATACCTTTTATTTCTATTTCTTACCTAAGTGCCCTGGCTGGAACCTCCAGTACAATGTTGAACGGAAGTAGTGAGAGTGGACATTCTGTATTGTCCCTTTTCCTAGGGGGAGAGTATCCAATATTTTTATCATTATCATGTTAGCTGTGTATTTTTGTAGATGCCTTTTATCAGGCTGAGGAAGTTCTCTTTTAATCTTAGTTTGTTGAGGTTTTTTTTTTTTCAAAACCATAAAAAGGCATTGACTTTTATCAAACACTTTTCCTAAATCTATTGAGATGATCAAGTGTTTTTTGTCTTGTATTCTATTAGTAGGGTATGTTAAACTAATTGGTTTTTGAATATTAAAGCAAACTTGCAGTCCTGGGGTAAAATCCCATTTAGTCATGAGGTATAATTCTTATATGTTGCTGAATTTGGTTTGCTAGTGTTTTGTTGAGGATTTCTGTGTTCATATTTGTAAGAGATACTGGTCTGCAGTTTTCATTTCTTGTGATGTCTTTGTCTTGTGAATGTCTTGAATGTCTTTGACATTAAAGTAATGCAGCCCTCACAGAAGGAACTGGGAAGTGTTCACTTTTCTTTTACTTTTTAGATTCATTTGTGAAAAACTGGTATCAATTCTTCCTTAAATGTTTGGTAGAATACAGTGGTGATGCCATCTGGGCCTGGTCTTTATTATTTTTTTCTCCAGGTACTTTAAAAATTACTAGTTCAATGTCTTTACTAGTTATACGTCTATACAGATTATCTATTTCTTAAGCTAGTTTCAGTAGTTTGTGTCTTTCTAGGAATTGCTTATTTCATACATGCTATCTAATCTATTGGCTTTAGTTGTTCATAGTATTGTTTACAATCCTTTTCTATAGTCAGCAGTAATGTCTTTTATTTCATCTCTGATTCTAGTAATTTGAGTCTTCTCTTTTTTTTCTTCGTCAATCTAGCTAAAATTTCTCAATTTTGTTATTTTCAAAAGGCTACTTTTTGGTTTGATTTTTCTCTATTGTTTTAATATAATTTCATTTCATCAACTTCTTCTCTAATGTTTATTATATCCTTCCTTCTGCTTCGAGTTTGCTTTCCTCTTCTTTTTTTGAGTGTCTTACAGTAGAAGGCTAGGTTACTTGTTTGAGATCCTTATTATTTCTTAATATAGGTATTTAGAGCTATAATTTTCCCGCTAAGCTTTGCTTTAGCTGCATCTCTTAAATTCTCTTATACTATGTCTTCATTTTTATTCATTTCAAAGTACTTTCTGATTTCTCTTTGATTTCTTTTTTGACGTAATCGTTATCTAGGAGTGTATTTAACATCTACATATTTGTGAGTTTCTCCAATTTTTTTTCTACTACTGATTTTTAAATTTCATTGTACTATGGTGAGAGAACACACTCTGTGTTATTTCAATCCTTTTACATTTATTGGTTTGTTATATGGCTTAGCATATGGTCTATTGTGGAGATTGTTCCATGTATACTTGGGCAGAATATACATTCTGCCATTACTGAGTGGACAGTTCCATATGTTTGTTAGTTCTAGTTGGTTTGTATTGTTGGTTCAAGTCTTTTCTTGTTGACCTTTTGCCTAGTTGCTCCATCAAGCAATTCTTTTTTCTACCGTACGTCTCACCCTCAAACAAATTACATATTTTGCTTATTGTTTAGGCTTACTTATTGTCTGGTTCTCCTATTATAATATAATCTTGGTGACATTAGGGTTGTTTTCCTTCACAGATACAATCTAAATGCCTACAATGGTGTTTAGCACGTGACAGGTACTCAATAAATATTTATTCCATGAATAAATAAAGTTCTTATGCACTCACTCCTTATCACACGGTAAGAGCTCAAGAAATTATAGCTGTTGCTGTTATTACTGAGATCATAAATCTGTGCAAGTGTTTTCTGATGACTACACTAAACAATCCTTCTAAATAACCAATAGCAAATGCTTCTAAATTGGCTAGTGGTTGTTTAAATGAAACTAGAAATGCCTCCTTGTTCGCTTCTTTGGGAAAAAGTGAGCAACAAGAGAAAAGAAAATAAATTTAACAAGTACAAAGAAAATATATCACATGTACATATTATACTATTACAGGTGTCTCTCAAATCTATTTGCAATCACTGCCTCATGTATTTTATACAACCCAAGAAACTGTAGGCTGGTGGACCTGAATGATACATAGGCAGTCACGGAAAACACAAGTAAGGGAAAGGAGAAAAATAACTCTAGTACTCAGGACCATAAAGATCCTAGTGATTTACCTGTAGGAAAATAACTTAATAATATTATATTGGCTCATAGGAAGAATGATATAAAGAAGTAGTTCACAGAAGCAAACTGATTTGATGTATGCAGTATGTCAGAAAAGAAGAAAAGAAATATATATTTTCGGACCCAATCATAGTCAGAGAAATTTAAAAAGTAATTTAAAGACTAAGCTAAAGATAGAGATTGTCAATTTTAACATGAAAGAAGAACAATCATAGTAGTTTTGTACATAGAAGAGTTTCTGTAAACTTAAATTTTTAAAATTCCTTCCTCCTGGCCACCCCCCAAATCACAGATATAAAACTACTCTAAGTAAATGACAACTTCAGATAAAAAAAGAAAGTGACAAACTCGAAAAGAAATAGGTAAGATCTAACTGTAGTCACTGAAAAGCAGGAATTTTAGAGTCAAGAAGTTTTTGATTTCTGCCAATCAGCATGGCGTATATGTTGGGTATTTTGTCTAAAGGAAATAAAATTTGTAATAAACAGAAATATAAGGAAATTTACTATTATATTTTTTCCTTAGTTAATTATTGCATTAATGTAGACGTGTCCATGGAGGAGGAAAAATAGTAGAAAGTCAAATGCAGTGAAAGGGGTTTTAGAAGCACTCATTCAGAAAACAAATACCCACAACTGTTCTTCACTCTACTACAATCTCAAGCTTCCATCCTACCAAATTTCTGAAGGGCATATCTGCATTAGCTTCAGCTTCCTTCTGAAAAAAAAATCCCTAATTGCTGGTATGCAAACTGGCTTAGGTTTAAGTTAAGTTCTACTTAAGTTTTTTGGGCAGATGGCCTGTATTCTGAAGGTATCAATCTCTTTTGCACCTCAACTTCACAGCTGGGCAGAAAACAACAGGGCCAAACCACAAGCTGAGAGATTAAGAGGGGTGCCAGAAGGACACGGACAATAACCTTTCCAAAACATGACTGTTCAAGGCTTGCTGAAAAATGAAAGTTTTGGGGGTGAGAAGCTGCAGCGACACAGGAGCCACTTCAGCATCAGCCTAGCATGATACTTTTTCAAGGTCAGTGAGTAAACTGAATTAAGTGAAACTGCTCTTCAGATCTGTTGTCAGACACAAATGTCAGGCATAACTCTGGGGGTGGTGGCTTTTGCCTAGGTTCTACAGTTTCACGTTTTTAAGTTTTACATATAGATATACGTATACATATAAAGAGCAAGGGTTTTGTTCTAAGACTAGGCTGCCATTTCTGTATTGGACATGTAAGTAATGAGTAACCAATGAAAAAATAAATTTCTATGTCATAATTTGTAGCAAAGGGCTCCCGCCTGCAGGGCATGTGCATTTACTGCCTTGAATGCGTTCTCTGAGTCAATTAGCCACAATCAGGTTAAGACTCACTGAGCGGGAGGAGCCACTTCATTGAGTTAGACAGGCATGCATGAAGAAACTCAAAATTGTATTAGGTATAACTTTTATACCTGCAAAGGTGCTGCCACCATATTCCTGAAGAAATCTGGTGGCCGTGGAGACTCTCAGTTATGGGGAAAGATAGAGAACTCTGCCCAACCTGGAAGCTAAAATTTCCTACTTGGAGATCTATCGTCACATCTCGGTTCTCTAAGACTGAATGTACTGCTGGGCTGGCTCCAACCCAAACAGCGGATTCTGTCTTCAATTTTCAGTCTTGTAAACCTGGTTCTTTTATTCCCTACTGTGATTTTTTAAAATACTCAATGCCTTAACCATTTTTAATTTTAGTCTTAAAATGTAAGTGTGTATTGAAAAAACATAAGAAGGATTAACAGTATGTTTGATAATGGGCCAAGGAGCTTTGTAAGGATAGAAAGAATAAGGTGGAGAAGTGAGTCCAGTTGGCATAATTTCAACACAATTCTTTTTTTCCATGATCCTACTTCCACTGAAAAATTACTATTCTACAGAAAACTCTGACTTCTGATACTTTTGTAAATAATGCTTCATACATTAGCAGTACATGTAAAACATGTATAAAACAAATCCCTTAGGAAGTTACAATTAAATTTAGACATATAATTTAATGCTTTCATTTAAAAGTATTTTAAAATAACATTGAGATAACTCAGAAAACACTAAATTTGGGCTGATTCAGCTGAATTGCATTGTGAGTTAGCTAGATTAGAATTTGCTAGACAATTCATTTTTAGAAGGAAAGGGAAATTCTATTCCTGTCTTCATGCTCTGTTTTAATATAACATAGCCCAAGTTGGAGGAAAGTGGCCTTTAAAGTTATTTTCGCCCCTTTTCTTGTAAAGTTTTTAACAAGACCCATGACGTAGACATAAGAAACACGGCAAAGACAGCAGGATGACCATGGGAAAGACAGGAAGAGACTATTTGGAAATACAGATAGGAATATGGAGACTACTGAGAAAACAGAGGAATAAACCCAAGCAAGTATTATGACTTTGAGATATACAACTATATAAATGCATACATAAAAATTTCTTCTAGAAATTACATTTTAGAAAGATTCTATATATTTTACGTAAGCTGAAGTACCTAAAAAGGTACCTAGTATAAGTCATGAAGAAAAATATAATGAATATTGAATGACAAAGGAAAAAATAAAATATGGACAAATGGCAAATTATTAGAGGAAAAATTAGGTTTCTGATGGACATATGCCCTTTTACTAATGAACTAATGACCTCATACACAATGTTTGTTCTGAATGATTCATTATGCAATGGTGGAAAGGGTCTAGAGTCTAAGAAAACAATCCTATCCCCTAAAGATCAGGCAATTACAGCATAGCTGGCATAATAATTTCATTAATAATAACTTGTAGTCTAGTATATTTGTGCTGCTAATGCCAAATTACAATCAGTCACAAATACTATTTCTTTAGTTTACTGGATAATACATTATTTAATTTCTGCTTTATTTTAATTGCATTTTGCTCTACAAATCAGAAGGCAGAACAACATCTTATCTTGGAAGACTTCCCACATATGTAATTACTGACATACTTTATAAGAACCAGTGACTTTGTGGCTTGAGAGATATAATGTAGGAGTTAAAATGATATTGTATGAAGTATAATACAAAGCTCCAAAAAGCTATTTCACATCAAAAGAAATACCGTTAATCTCAGATGGGAGAAAAAATCGTGTAACAGACAACTAAGACCCAAGAGAAGGTCTCATGAAAATAGATCCTAACTTCAGGGTTTTATGGCTTTACAAAAATAAATCTATTGTTACAGTCCCTAAGAGATAATTCAGCCTACTTCAGAGCTCTAACATGAATGTTTTGAACTGTAAGAAGTGGAAGAAGGAATAATATCCTGCACATCTATCAATTAAGTTCCATTTTATTGGCTTGTCAGGTATTTATCAGCAACTTTAAATCTAAGAATTATGGGAGCTCAAGATACTTGGCATCTTTGGGCTTGTGGACTACTTTTCCTATTCCTAAGTATTTCCAGGGCATAGAGACTGTCACTTCATTTGGTAGTCCATTATGGTGCTCAGCTACCTACCTGTCAACAAGTCTACTTTATTTCTGTCTTGGAAGATCCTGATACAACCCTATCTTATTTTCTCAGATGAGCAAACTTGGCGATGCAACAACATTTCATTTTTAGTTCTTTATTCACTAGACTTGTTTTTATTGACCATAGAGGAAAACTGAGCTAATTCTAAAATGACTTTTATATACCTCCCTGACTTTAATCACGAAGGGGAAATTTTCTTCAACTTTTCAGTTCTGTCTTGAGATACAGATTTCAAATTGACCCTGTTTGGTTGTGTCAATTCCAGTGTGCAAAGGGTTTTTAGGCATTGAAGGAGACCGGTTCAGGTTTCTTCAGAGAATAAACCATAATTTTCCCTCGTCTACCTTAAATTTTCCCTAGTCTATATACCTTAAATAATCCCTAAAATTCATGAAATTGTATCTCTTCATTATTATTTATAATTGATTGATCAATTTGTCTATTTAAAATACACAAAAGAAAGGAATTAATCTGTGTTGATTAAATTATCCAATTTGATGAAGCAGGCAATAGGCAGAAACTTTTGCTGGATAATTAAAAGAATTCTTCCAGCAAATCCTGCTAGAGTTTGATCCTGAAAGCAACTACAGCTCAGCCACCCAAGTTCTTCATCTCTCTATTCGATGTCCTTATAGGAGAGCCAACTGAATGAAGTCTTTCATATCTGTATGGAAGACTAGAGGTACATTTTCCTTACCAATCTTTAGACCTTAAGAAAAATCAGAAGACAAGTTTCTCAATGAAAACTATATTGCCATTTTGGGTAGTACAGTCCTTCATTGTGCTTGAAGGGCAAGATGTTTAGTACTCCAGTACCTGTCCCACAGATGTCAACAGTGGTCCCAGGTGATGAGACCGCTGAAAATGCCCCCACCCTCTTACAATTCCCCTTTAAGATTGTAGATTTTTCCCTGATGAATGCTGAGATCCATCCAAGTCATGCTGATAATTTTTAAAAGGCTTCCCTGATATAGGCAGGGGAGAAACTGATTACTTGAAAAGCATTTTTAAATTTAACAAAACCAATTATATATATATATATATACATACATATATATATGTATATATATATGTATGTGTATATATATATGTGTGTGTATATATATATGTATGTATATATATATGTATGTGTATATATATATATGTATGTATATATATATATATGTGGCTGGAAGATTTCAGGTAGTTTTATTTTCTTTGCTCTATAATGCCAGTAAAGAGGAGTTAGCATCTGCTTATCAGGTGAAAAGAATGATTTACAGTCCGAGAGTTCAACCTGTTGTAGACAGGACACAAGGAACAGAAGAACTGGACTCAATCAGCAGTTTCTGTTCAAGAAAAGCTTAACACCCCAAATTAGAATTCTGGAGAGCAGAAGGTTGAAGACCATGTGGAACATTTTTGTAAAAGCTTTGCTATACTTTTACCGGCAAATATACAGACTGAGATGGCAATGGAAAGAGGCTACAGAAAATAAGGAAAAAAACAGGAAACAAAGATTAACCTTGGAAAGCAACCTAAGATTCTAACTCCCTATTGCCTCAATTCCAAATCCAATTACATGTCTAAAGGGAGCGGCAGAAGCTTAGCTGAAGGGTCAGTTGAGATTCTGACCACATGGCAGGAAGGTACAGGTCACATCTAACCTTTGCTGGTTTTAGTCGGTTCTGAGGACACATTTCCAGTCTTCTTCTTTTTTCTTGGGACAGGAACACATTTCCGGTCAAATGTAACAGGACTATATTGAGGAAGACTGTTGAATTTTTTCTCAAATTCTTCATCCAGCTTTGCGGAGCTATTAAAAGGGGAGAGGGGAATCAATCAGCACCTGACCAAATCTGACACAGAAAATGATGCGAAATATATTTTAAGATACTCCATTTGAAAACAGGGTCTCTGGGAATTAGGGCATGTAAGTAAATTCTGTGCAAGGAAAAAAACACCTTTTCTGAAATGCTTGAGATTTAGCAACACAGTTTTCTTAGTAAACTCATGTGACAGGTTATGTTATTACCTTAGAAAAGTAAAAACATCATTTATAGTATTAGAATATTTTTGAAGTGGGGAATTTAGTACTCTCTCCACTGGCATATGAGCTTTTAATAAAGTTCAGTACAAAGCATACTTTAGTCATACAGTTTCTCATTTTACAGACTCATATACATGTATATTGGGCAAGCTTATTGGTAATATGATATACTGGTAGTTTTGTAAGGTTAGTTTAAAAAAATTCACTGACTACTGTTTGATTAAAACATAAACAAAAAGCATTGATATTAGAAAAACATTCTGGAGAGTTGAGTAGAATGAAGACAATATTCAACAAGCAAAGTAAAGCCAGTTTCAATTAATGCCCTAGCACAGAGGCAACATGCTTTAACCTAAATCACCAGTGACTTCAGAAACAGCACCAGCAAAGTTGGGCAATCTCTGGGCTGGTGCTGACTCTCTCTAAGGCCCTACAGCAATGGCAACATGCCTGCTGGATTCTAGGCTGGCTTCTGGCTTTCATTTAGTGAGACTTATTAACTAATGTGCAACCTAGACAACCTAGACAGATGGAAGAGGCTGTAGGAAAACTGCTATGCTTGGTAGATAGAAAATGGAAGATGTATTGGGAAAAGGAGAGCAATTTTAGTACCAACTTATAAGAAGCAAATGTGTTAGGCTGCTAGCTAAGGGATGTACTAGAAACGTTTTTAACTAAAACTGTTTTGGAGGAATATACAAGAGTTGAGAAGCAGAGAAGAGGGTCAGATGACCAATTGAATGGTCAACAGGAAATGGCAATTACGGAAGCGCCCCCTTACAAGAGGCAGGATATGCTCCAAGATCCACAGTAGATTCCTGAAAGCACTGACAGTAATAAGCCTTACATATGCTACATTTTTTCCTATACATGCATATTGTACAGTGGGATATGATAAGACAAGGGTATGATTTATGCACTGGGTGGAATGAAGTGGGATGGCATGAGATTTCATCATGCTACTCATTGTGGAGCATAATTTAAAACTTAAGAATTGTTTATTTCTGGAATTTTCCATTTAGTATTTTCAGACCCAAAACCACAGAAAGCAAAAATATGGCTAAGGGGGAACTGCTGTACTAAGTTCTATCAAAGCAATGAAGGATAACGGGTGGAGGTGATGATTTTCCCTTTATAACATCACCTTTTCTCATTCAGTTAAAAAATGTTTATTCTGATGGAAAATCAGATACAATTTGATACTAATCAAATACTATCAGAAAGCTGTCTGTAAGTTGTGAATTTTTCAGATACTCTGAATACCCAAAAGAAAACTGAAAATGTGAGATGTAACTCATTAGGTCTCTTAAGACTTTTCTTAATAAAAGAACAATAATAATCATTTATGTTTTTTAGAGAAGTCTATAAAATTAGATCTGTCAATACTGAGAGAATGTTTCTTGGCTATAGTTAACAGGTAGCACATTTTCTGAGATAAAAAAGGTTTAAAATGCTCATCTACAAATCTGAGAGCAGACTGACAGGAAATGGCATTTCTCCCTGCTTAAGTATTATACTGGCGTGTTCTAAACAAGGCAAACCCAAATACTCAAATCCTGGCGGGCCGATATTTAAAGGGGGAAAGGAGGAAAAGGCACTGAAGTTTACTGTTAATTTAAAGCTGTAAAAAACCATCTCCCAGTTATACACATGTGCCTTCCTCAGAAATGATTAAAAAACAAACACATACAATCCACATACCAATCTCTTTTCAGGAACAGATTTTCAAGATTGTTTCACTTATCTTGTTCCTCAAAGAAAATTGATGAAAATCTCTCTTACAGCTTCAGCAGTTTCTAATAGAAGCATCAGAGAAACGCTTCTGCTGGGGAGCCTCAACGCTTGCTTTATTCCCCTAGGACCTCACATTGCCTACATAACACCTGCTCCTCTCTCGGTGTGCAGACCCACAAGGCAGTGACAGTTCTTCTAGAATGCATAAGAGCACTGGTCTAGATGCTTGCAGGTCATTTAAAAAAGATATTCTGCATTTAAACTATAATTTGACATTGAAATGTGAGGATTTTCACGTCATTACTTAAGCGAAATGTAAGCAAAACTAATTTGAAGTACTTTGGATTTTAAAAAATTTTAGAAATGAAGTATATAAAATTATAAAAATATCATTTCAACATAAATAATCTTAAAGAGTCAGCACTCTGGGAAGTAATTTCCACCTCGCTACTTTGTGATGACCTAGAGTCTTAGAATTAGCCAGACTTAAAGCACTGCAACGTCTAAGGAAAAATATATCATTCCACAAACAGACAAGCAAATATTATGAATAAACCAAATGCAATACACCCAATGCATACAATTTGCATAGCTTTAAATACACTTAAGAAAAAAATATGGTGACTATAACAATGTACTTATTTCTACTCAAAGTATTCTCTTCCAATTGAGCCACTGAGAAATCTCAAGAATTTTCAAAACAGTCTAACTGAATATGCAGATCCTTTCCTTACCAATAAAAATATTGGATCTCGTAACTAACAAAATGCTTTATATTAAGATGGTTATTAAGAGTCTTTGGCATAACATTAAATATAAAATAATTCTTAGTGTTTTTATCTTGATGCATGCCATTGCTTAATACTGCATTTCAACACATAATTAATATATTGAATATTCTCTACGCCAGAATTTGACCTAATATTTTTATATTAGAGCAACAGAAGACAGTTTGAACAAAATAAGGTTGGAGACAGAAGCATAATTTCATTTACATTTTCTAGCTGTTGTATTTTATAAACAATAAATGCATATAGTATATAAAATGGGCAAAGCGTAAACATGCTTAATACTATCCATTCTGAGCTTCAGATGGAAAAACACATCCTGGTGATATTAAAGGATTTACAATGTCACACTACTTTCATATGTTAGATGTTGATTCAAAACTCATGCCCAGGTCTAAAATCTATATATTTTCACTATTCCCAAAATGCGAATGATACTGTCATTCACACGACCATGTTAACAGCAGAAATAATGTGATGCACTTGATTTGTGTTCAGTAGGGTGCCTACTAAGATTGCAGGCAGTGCTGAGTGAGTAGTCAAAGAGCAAGCATGCTTCGTTAGTGATTTATATTTACCTTGAAAATCCCACCCACACTTGAGGCCTGTGTGGTACAGGTGACTGTGCTCACAGGCACTTACCCAAGGAGACAGTCTTCCTTTGGCTTTGTCTTCTTGAACTTCTTGCTCCCACTGGTCCCACTCTGATTAAATGCCCAGCTTTCTTCATTCCAACACCCTTCATGATCAGAGGAGTTTCCTTTTCCTGAGCTTCGTTTCCCTAAGAAAATTCAAGAGAAAGGATGTGCTTGGTATATGGGTGGGCAAGGGGAGATCATCTTAGCTGCTTCACAAGCAACCTCTTGACTGCTCACATATCATTTGCATGACACTATTTGTAACTATTTCGGTGTTCTCAGAGTGATTCATGCTGGACCACCTTTAATAATGGAACATGTAGAAAAGTGACTTAGAGCTTCTGGGATTAATTGCCATGTAATTCAACACGTATCACATGACTCAAAGAGACAGACTAACTGTTACTAGCTTTTCCATTTGAGAACCAGCCAAGGTATGTATGGGAGTCCTTTGCTGGTGGACACTACTCATTCTAATTTCCCTAAAACTCACTGAACTGACATCCCTGGAGATGAAATAGGCCCACGTAACTTCATTTGGGGCTTGTTAGACGTAGGACTCATACATGTCTTGTTGGAATACAGCTTGGCAAAAGGCAGTCCTCCAGCTGGATGCTGTATTTTAAAATCGATGAATTTATATGAAACACTCAATGGAATAAAGGTATACATGTTAACTGTTTTCTGGATATTATAACGTTTTAAAGAGCTTTTTGCTTCAAGTGATCCACCTGCCTTGGCCTCCCAAAGTGCTGGGACTATAGCTGTAAGCCACCATGCCTGGCCCACTTCAGTTATACCTTTGATTACCTAATGAAGAGAGCTACATAAGGCATTTGCTTCTGGAGCCAACAGGTCAAGATTCTGACAAACATACCTGCTTGATTCAGGAAATTCCACCAGTTTTAGACACTAAACCAAAGCTCCAAATATTTAATAATGATCTTTCAAAACAAAGAGCCAGCTCATACCAGCAGGGGGCAAGAAGACATTAAAATTACTTTAAATACATCCCGAGAACTACCTACAAAATGAATACAGACTTTCCTTTCCTTAACGGTGCTAGAAAACATGTAGGTAAAATAACAATTATGATCTATAAACCATAAAGAAATATACAAATATAAGATATTATTTTGATACCATATTGTTCTTTATGGCAGTTCTTTTCAATAGGCCTAAAGGTGAAATTCTGCTTGGTTTTTATATTCTTTTCAGGTTTGTAGAAGTTACTTACCTCTGTCAACATTAGCTCGCAGAGAGGTGAGCATGCCCTCAGACACCAGGGTTTTATAAAGAGCACCTTTGCAAGACCTCTCGGATTTCCTGGAACCACAAGTTTCTATTTTTCTGTGACAGTCACTGTCCTCGGGTTTGGCCTGTCCTGATAGGCTGGGTGGTAGTGCATCTTCCATGGGGATCAATGGTTCTGCTTTTATACCCTCTGGCGCCTCACCAGAAATGTTCTTGTTGGCAGAAATACAAATGAAATCTGAAGGTCTTGACTCTTTGGTGGTGTCTGAGGATTTCTCCTTTGACATTTTCTTCTCTCTTGATTTCACTTTTTTCTTTGGTGGCTTGGCATCCAAAATGCTTCCCTTGCCACTTGAGGATGTGCGGACCTTCTTGCGAGGGGTATCTCCAAGTTTCTCGATGCCCCAGTCTCCTTTTGCGACGGCTTCAATGGTGTATATGACACTCTCAATGTCAGACTCCGAAGACTGCCTCTTTTTGCAAGCTTTCTTGGGTGTGGATTTATCATTTCCATGTCGATCCATTTTGCTTTTCTTCTTTTTCTTTTTTAGCTTTTCTGGCTTGTTTAATGCTGTGGGATCCTCAATAATCATAATTCCATGAGGATGGCACATGTGATCTTTCCTACTGGGAACATCACTTATTATTATCTTGCTACTGGCAGAATAAGAAAAATCAGGAAAATGACTACATTTTTGATCTTCTTCTAACTCTTCCTTTCCAATATCTTTGGGATCTTCCATCTTTATAGCCATTATGTCATCTATTTGCAATGCTTCAAAATTTCTCAATTCCTTAGAATCTCTTACATTTTCCTTAGCCGATTTTTCAAATTCTGCTTCCTTCTGTAACCTGGTTTCATCTGTTTTCTCCATTTTAATTTCTCTTTCTTCCTTTCCCTTCTCTAATTCTTTAATTCTTCCACCATCAAATTCTTTTGCTTTCATTAGCTTTGATTCTTCCATTTTCACCCCCTCTGATGCCAGGCACATCTAAACAATTAAAACAAAATGGGAGAGCACCCAAAAAATCCTTATTATTCCACCTTCAAAATTAAAGTTTTCAATTATATCCATTTTAAAAATAATCAAAACACACTTTAAACTTTACAACAATCAGCCTACTTCTGCCAAGTTAACTAAAATGAATCAAATTAACAGAAGGCTGTGGCAACTGGCATATAGTCATTCAACTCTCATCAAAAGTATCTCTGAATTGTCATTTCCCAGCTTCAACAGAAGCTTTTCGTATGAAAACAAGACCTGGTAGAAGGAGAATGGGATTCAGAGTTGAGAGACCCAAGTCTGATTCTTAGTTTTGCTACTTATTAACTTTGCGACCCAGAATGAATCACTTACCCCCTTCTGTGTGGTGTGAGATGATGTATTTAACTGTAGTACAGGTTGAATATCCCTTATACGAAATGCTTGAAAACCAAAGTGTTTCAAATTTTGGATTTTTAAAAAATTTTGGAGTGTTTGCATTATATACTTACTGAGTGAGGATTCTGAAACTGAAAATCAGAAATGTGAAATGCTCCAGTGAGCATTTTCTTTGAGTGTCCTGTCAGTACACAAAAAGTTTTAGATTTGGCAGCATTTTGGAGTTTGGATTTTCAGATTAGGAATGCTCAGTCTGTTTTAATCATCCCAAAACTCTCTTCAGATGTTTGCTTTTTCTTTTTTCCAAGGGAAATGAGGAAAACAGAAATAATTTCTACCTGTCCACTTAAAAATAGTATCATGATTCATTAAACAATTACAGAAGGTTTTGATTAATTAACAAAACACTGTAGGTCCACAAATACTGATAGACAACTCTGAAGTCACAAAAGCTCTGAAAACAAACTTTTGTTTTTGTTTCCTTATTTCACTTGGTGGCAAATCTGATCTGATGTGAACTTAATTGGCTGAAAATTCTGACCTGAACCAAACCAACCTGTAACTGTTTACGGTCTTAAACAGTTTATTTCACTTACTGTGACTATTCATACATTTTTGTCACTGGAATAGTGATGCATTTGAATATACACTGGGGAAATTACTTAGTGTAATATGTATCTACTGTATCATTTTTATAAAATCTGAAAGATTCTGAATACCAAAACACATCTGGCCCCAATTTGGTTAAGTTTTTATATTCCTCATCAAAACTCCCCAAATTTCATGTATAGAACATTCAAGGGGAAAGTTGCCATCTTCGTCTCTGGCTCCCAGATACCTTGAAACTTTAATACAGAGCTGTTTTTTAGAAGGGAAAATTTAAGCTTATTGCAAAACTTGTTTTCAATGCCTGGGTTTTCATTGATACACACTTAACGGCAAGGCTCCCAAAATGCCAGCTCCCATGGAGGACACCAACGATACAAAAATCAATAAGGTCAGGTCTGTCTGCCTTTGAGGAACTTATCAAGACACTGATGATGCTGATTTGGTCAAGGGCAGCAAGGAAGTCTTAGTCATAACTTATCTACTTTGTATTGGCAACTTACAAGGGAAAGAGTATTGGGGGTTGCTGAGTCAATGCAAAGTCAAGCACATAAGTAGGAAACTGATCTGTTTTTAAAAATCATCATTTTAGTAAATGGCAGCAAGTTGTCAGAGATCATTACCATCTGTAAAATTCATTTTTTAGATGGATAATACATTGAATTAAATACCAGATGCTCTTTTGCCTAATTTTTCTCTTAGTATTTTCAATGCATCACTAATCTTCCTGTGAGAATTATGTTATGATTAGTTAAGTCTGGGAAGAAATTAAAGGAAGGGCGGGGAGAGGCAGACACTGCAATTAAAAAAAGTGAACATGACAAGAGCACACAGCCCTTTGGATCATTCACAGGGAAGACATGAAATATTAAGGATTCACAACAGAGCTGTCTTTTTCAGGAACTCAGGTAAGCTAACCTTTAGACCTCAAGTGGCTAGGAAGACTATGAACTTCTCTTTATTAAACATAACCAGAAGTAAGCTCAAAGAAAAATGTTATCTTAAGTTAATTCTGAATCACTGAAATCTTTAATATTTGCTGCATGTTTTACTCTTCTGGGAGAGTGTATTTTTTTTAATCAATTTTGAAATAATTTTTATTTTCCTTTCTCAACTATTATAGCCCCTCATGAATAACTATCCCATATAGGGAGAGAAATTATATTAGTTCTGGAAAGAAGGCCAGAAAGGCATTCTCAAAGTAAATTTTATGTTTTTTCAGCCACTGTCACTCTGGTGGCTTTTAATAGGTCACTTCAGGAACCTCTATCATACAGGCACTAGTTTTTAGTGGTATACTGACAGTTTGCATTTGCATAGGTTCATCTTAGCAGACTTAATAATATTTTGCAAACTTTATTCTCTGGTTCAATATATTTCAAAATGATTCTCTCATCACCGCTGATAGGATTCTACAACTAGGAATGAAATGGAACAAATGCATACGTTCACTCTGGGGACATATTCTGGAAAATAGCACAATATTTCTTGTGTAGGTAATTACACCAAACACTAGTCATGCTTTACTTCCTCATTTCAGGCTCCTAATTTTTTTTTCTTACAGAGTATGTTAATCCTAAATTATAAGAAAAACAATTATATTGCTGGAAGTGAAACTATAAGTGTGAATCAAATAACTCTGAATTAAAACTACAAATCGCAAATCTACTCATTAACCAAAAACCCAATCCGACTGTCAGAGTTGGGTGTCACTCTAGAGGTTTTCTACTTTAACCTACCCAATTCAGGAATTCATTTTACTACAGTATTCTTGAGAGTTAGTTAACCAACTTTTGCACAAAGACAGTGAGCATATCACTCTATTAGAGAACAATTCTGCTTGAATTTTTAAAATATGGAGCAAAAATCAATCACCCTTAGTTCTGTTCCCTGAAAACACATGAATTTACTCTTTCTCGTATGACAGATCCGATACTTGAAGACAGACTTTATGTTTCCATAAGTCTCCTCCCACCTCCCTTAACAGCACATCACATGTAAAGGCCTCCATACTTCCAAAGTTGGGGCCCTCTTAGCTACACACAGTAAGTGTCCTGAAGTGAGACAGGTTTTGTTGAAAGAGGCCGGGCTCATGACCAAGCACCTAGTTTGCTTAAAGCCACAACAGTGAGCTATGTAACTTACACTTGAACCTCTAGGAGGAAACAGGCTGAGAAACGGGGTAACAGTACATCCTACATTGGGCTGTTGTGAGGCAAAAGTGAAGAATTGTGTATGCAAATGCAACTTGTAAATGATACAAAGTTTTATAAAGGTTGGGGAAAATGGATACTTCAAAAAATTTTCTATTTATCTATCATCTATCTATCTATCTGAGACAGGGTCTTTCTTACGTAGACTGGAGTGCAGTGGTATGATCATAGCTCACTGCAGCCTCAGCCTCCAGGGTACAAGTGATCCTCACATCTCAGCCTCCCGAGCAGCTAGGACTACAGGTTCATGCCACCACGCCCAGCTTTTTTTTTTTTTCTCCTATAGAGAACAGGGGTCTTGCTTTGTTGCCTAGGATGCTCTCCAACTCCTGGCCTCAAGTGATCCTCCTACCTCAGCCTCGTAAAGTGCTGAAAGTACAGGCATGAGCCACTGCGTCTGGCTGAATATTTCAATGTAACAATATTTTTCTAAAAATTATCTTCCTAGCTTATACTAGATGAGAAGGGGTAACTATCAGTTGATAAGAATGCTCTTTTAAAGTGACTCAGAGATTAATTTTTTAAAAATAGGTCACATTTCTGACTTGTATGACACTATGATCACATAAAATTCTGGGTTTCTATATCCACATAATATGCTGGTAAACTTGGTCTTTCCAATTCTGTATTTTTATAATTTATGTTTTGTATTTAGATGCAAGACTTTCCATATTTTCTTATTAAGTTGACGTCTTCATAATAAACTTAATAAGAAAGCTACTTATCACATCTTTGTCCAAATCTTTGGTAATAATGTTGAGCAGGACATGGCCAAGGACAGGGCCTTCTGCCAACCTCCTAGAGCCCTTTCAGGAAGATAATATGAACATTAATAAACTTCAGCAATCTAAGAACGTTTTTTATAATCCAGTCAAAATTCCTCCCATTTTGTTCACAAAACATGATAACATTATCTGTCAAAAGTCTTGCTAAAATCTGGATACAGCATGCCAACAGCATTCTCTTAATCTTATGACCAACCGTAACTATACCAATTAGAAAATGAGGTTGGCGACCTACGACGGACAGAGATCCAAGATGGCCGATGAACAACAGCTCAGGATTGTAGCTCCCAGTGAAAGCGCAGAGAGCGAGTGGATGCCACAATTTCAGATTAATTTCTGTTGCCCACAAACTGGGAGCTACCCAGTGGAGGAGCCACACAGGTCGCCAGCGCGACTCTTTTGGCCG